>JABASF010000536.1:0-38730 GCA_019776145.1 Harlomillsia oculata
ATAGGAAAGAAAAAATAAATGCCAAACTCCAAACTAAAAATGAGTCAAATTCCAATTAAACATGCGCGGAAATCCGGACAAGAGTTCATTTGTCAGTTGCGACAGGAATGTGGCGACAGCAACATCTTTTTCATTTCACTGTCTAAAATCTTATTTTTTAAACGTTTCATGTTTTACCCAAAACTGACGTTTAATGTTTAGTAGTTTGTAAACGTCACGCAGATCATTTTTATGGTCTAACAAACCCACGGGAAAGTTCCCAGAAAGACCTTTATTCACGCTTTATATAATCCTCAGTTTACCAGTATGTGTTTAATAAACGTGCAAAACGAATTTTCTACACTGGCTCATTGAGTCATGCGAAGAGTTAAAGCTGTCATCCGCTCAAGTTTTCAATGCTTAACTTACAGGAGAAGGACGAAGAAGCTGGGGAAGCTGCAACCGAACTCTTAGAAAAGGGAGCTGACATCAGAGACGGAAATGGCATGACCAAATCGGAGGCAAACTCCGCCGATATGACAAAGAACAACGATAAAAGTGACAGTGATTCAAAGTTGCACGTAAGCAAAAAACAATTTTGAAGTCTCTAGACAAACCATTGAAACGAATCTTTCGCTGTTTGGTGCTCTTGTGTATAGAATAGCAATTAACAAAAACACTTTTTTTAAATTTAGGAAATCCTAATTAACAGCGATGATGGAACAGGACCACAAGGAAATGGGAAATCCCCTAAAAAAGGCGGCGATACGCCGGACGAAAAGAGAAAGTGGCCTTCCTGGTCTCAAATCTCATTACAGCCAAGAGGAAAATGGATTTTAGCTACCGGAGTAACATTCCTTCTTTTCCTGGCTTTCTTAATCACGGTGATTTGTTTCCGTTTGCAAATGCAAGTCATTGACATCAGCACTCTCATCGTCGACGGCAAATATATCAACGCCATTTCTTCATGTGGTCCACTCCAAGGTGTATTGGAAGACGGAGGTTATGCATTTCGCGGGATCCCGTATGCTGTTCCGCCTGTAGGAGAGCTACGTTGGCGACAAGCCAAAACCCATCATCACCTCAGTCATTGCTGGAACGGAACCTTCTTAGCCCATAATTACTCGGCGGCTTGTTGGCAATTTTACCGCAATGGATCCTATGACGGCTCAGAAGACTGTCTTTATCTTGATGTCTATACTCCTAAAGTGTATTACGACACTCCGCTTCCAGTCGTTGTATTCATTGGGGGTGAATCACTCAATGGTGGCCAGTCCTCAGTTCTCAAACCTTCTGCAGCTCTCGCCGTCATGAAAAATGTTGTATTTGTCTCTGTGTCCATCAGAAGATCTGTTATGGGTTTTCTTTCATTGGACATCATATCTGAAAAGTAAGAGTGATTTAATTTTCATTTCAACAATGATTCATTAAAGTTTTTCCAGCTATTCCATGTTCTTATTGCAAATTCATATAACTTTAAAGGATTGTTGCAAAAATATTTTGTTTTCTTTTACAGCTCTCATCCGAAGTCATCAGGGAATTACGGTTTATCGGATCTTCTCACTGCGTTACGTTGGGTTCGCTACAACGCGGAGCATTTTGGAGGAGATAAAAATCACGTAACACTTTTGGGACATGAAGCAGGAGCAACCTTAGCCTTTGCACTCATGACCAGTCGCCAGAGCAAAGGATTGTTTCATCAAATTTGGGTTTCTGGAGGAGGACCAGTTTTGTCAACACTTGTTACACTTCAGGTATTAAATTTACAATTTACTTTATTTTTATTGTAAGTTGTATCTGATGAAATTCCTTCTATACTCGATCTAATGATATAATGTTTTTTATATTTTAGGATGCGGCTATTC
This sequence comes from Harlomillsia oculata, assembly GCA_019776145.1. Taxonomy (NCBI): domain Eukaryota; kingdom Metazoa; phylum Arthropoda; class Collembola; order Entomobryomorpha; family Oncopoduridae; genus Harlomillsia; species Harlomillsia oculata. The sequence continues at coordinate 1,845 of JABASF010000536.1, forward strand.
AAAACGATCAGTTTACGACTGAGATTAATTGCACATCCATCGCTTGCCTACATAACAAAAGCCCAGAAGAGCTGCTAGAAAACGTTCCTTACGACTGGAGAGCGTTCCACCGAGATCTTCCTACAAAGGGAGAAAAGAAACATCACTGGCTTGTCTATGACGGCGACATTCTTCAAGAACCGACTGAGCCAACAATGTTACCCCCAATACAACAAGTGACCCTTGTAGCCGGAGCCCCTGCTCAAGTGGACGCGAGTCCAGAAATGTTCTCTTACCTTGACTGGAATGACACTTCTAAATACTCGGCGTATCTGGAAAGTAAACTAGGATCCTACAGTCCTTCATTGTCACGAGAAGTAGCTGACCGTTACTTCCGTCCGGAATCTACACCCTGGCAACAATTTTCTTCATTGCTTTCGGATGTTAGAACGATTTGTCCACTGTATTACACAACAAACCTAATTTCCACGGAACTCAAAAACCGCCGGGCCTACTTCTACGTGGCAAATCAACGGAAAATGACTTCAACTGGGTATATCGCCGATGCAAGTGCCGATATGGCCTCAATTCTTGGAGTATATGTCCCGGAAACGAGGGAAGAGCAACTTTTTATGATCAACATGCAAAATCTCTTTTATGGATTCGTTGCCAAAGGACAACTTCCAGATGATGAAAGCGTGAGTCGATCTGTGTATTTGGTCGATGATAGCATTCAAAAGTCCAACTTTTATCCAAATTGTGACTTTTGGAACGAAAATCATTTTTTTCCAAATTATTCTCGTATTGAATAACGCCTTGGGTTAATTTCCCAAAGTATTATTTAATAACTTTAATGAAATATACGAAACAAATATTGCCATGTTACAACCAACCTAATTTTTAAATGTCCATTTGTAGTTTCAATAAATACTAACCAATAACTATACAATACAATAATTTAGTGCTTTTGTATTAATCAAACAGTGTAAAAACTCGACAAACTTCTTCGATTTTTTCTTCATGGCCGTTCAACGGCATTTTTGTTACTTTTATGTTGTAAATATAGTACCGTTTTATTGTTTATGCGCGACCAGAAAAATGAAAATGGGATTTTCTTTTTATGAATTTTATGAATAATTTTTTAACTTAGGTATATACATATTTTATCATTACATACTTACATTATGTATAGCACTAAATATACGTTATTATTTTGAGTTGATAAAACATTTTTACGATAAGAGTCTTTAACATAATTTGTCAGAAATGAGTTACCAAAGGTAAAGTGGAAAATTGAAACGGTTGTAAATATTGAAAATAAAAAAATTACAATAAACTTTTAGAATGTAAGGTCAACTATGATCAAAATGTAATGCTTTACCGGTCCCGTTCTAATTACAGGGGACCGCTTAAACTTTCCATTTTGCACATACTTGCTTACCTATAATTTATATGATATATAATTGATCCTGTGTTAAATGAATGAGTAATGAATTATAGTGCGATATTTAGATGACTTTGTATAAGTGAATTCTTTTAGAAGTTTGCTTGATACAAAATACAATAAAGTGTTTTTTTTTGTATAACTGAGTAAAAACAGTAATAAAATCGTCATATATACAAAATATGTACAAGAACTGAAAAATTCAATGACTGAAACCTCGAAATTAACCAAGAAAATGATACATATTTTATAAACCATTGTGCTTTCCCTTTTTTATCTATAAAAGTATCCTTTTCAGTAAACGTGTAACCTATAACACCGTCCCATGCATAATTTGTCCATAAAACAACCATGAATTTTTGGAACGTTTAACGTTTGTTAGGGTAGGACGTCATGAAACTTTTATTTGGGTCTCCGTGAAGGTCCAATTAGTACAGGAGACCATGAGGCTCACAAGCGTTTTATTGCCAAATTTTTGGTCATTTAGAGGGATAATTCCCGTAAATATTCGAATCTATTGATTCTCTCTCATTTAGACACGCACCCATTTCCGTAACAAAAAGACGAGCTTTTTTTTGTTCCATGAGGGAAGCTCGACCAGCTCGAGTCTGAAAGTCTGAATTGAATGTTCTCTCTGTTTCTGCTCCAACTCGAAACGATCCAAAACGAGAAACCCCTCAGAATCCTTAAGTTCGTCACCTTGAGCAATGAACGCAGTAAATCAAACAATAATTTTGATATGGCGTAGCATTATTGACATGATATTTTCAAGTAAACTTTCATCGCAATCTTGTTCTGTAGGGGAAGCAATGTTTGGTTTAGTTTCGGCGATCGTACAATCCAATTCAGAAACGATGCTTCATGTTCACGGTGACCTGAGATGATAAAGATTCCGAATTTTCTCCACCCTTGAAAAATCCTTACCTGTGTAATTGTTGCTGTGTTCCTAATCTAGTTCATTGTATTGATTTTTCAGCTCTAACTTTGGCTCTGCAAATCCTTTCGACTGTTTCAGAAAGGTTCTCGTGGTTTTCCCACAGGTATACATTTACCTGAACTTTTACACATTCTGTAAGGGGTGATTTGTCTCTCTCATGTGTGTGTGATCTGTGATCTCATTTCTAACATTGAATCGAGGATGTTACGTAATGGATTATCGTCTACTATGGTTACACTTTCACATTAGTCTATTTTGCTCATTCTCATTGCCCTGAAATCCCTCTAGGCTTTTTGTCCCTTCACAAACAGAAGCAGAAGCCACAAAAGCGTATGCATGAAACTCACATCATCATCGTCAACATTAGTCAACTGAGCCTGAGGCACAAACCTCTGCTGGAGACCCAGAATTGACACTTTATCTAGTCATCATGAACACTCTATTAAACTGAGATGCTCGAGTCGTCGAGTCCCTTTAAGGATGCCATGAAGGCACACGCTCACGTCACTCAAAATGGGGTACGACGTACGAGCTACGACGTTTATGAATTGTGCATGTTTCAGATTCAGTTCAGCACTTATAATCCATACTCCATTAGTTAAGAATTTAGACTAAACAACTCATGCTTGAGAATGAAGATTTGAAGTCAGAATTTTAGCATTACTGATTTTAAAATGTACGTACATTTTACTGTATTCTATACAGTCGTTACTTATAAATGGCACATAACCATTTTTATCATTACATGTTATACCATAATAGTCGTAGTATAAAAGTTTAGTAGGACATTGCGTTTTTATGAAACACTTATTTTGCTTGTATAGTTATATTTCTGTGACTCATTACATGTTATACCATAATAGTCATAGTAAAAGTTTAGTAGGACATTGCGTTTTTATGAAACACTTATTTTGCTTGTATAGTTATATTTCTGTGTAAAGAGTTTGAAGGGGACAGTATTCAATTCACACAGTTTTATTTTGAAAAGCTGTGGTAATGTACGGACGTTATGCGTACGCGTTACATGTGAAAAGGTCAAAATAATGAGATTGGGACCGTTTATGGCTTTAAATGTAAGGACAATGACAACTCGAGTGACAATGGGATGACACTGTTGGAGTACTTGACCCTCGGTGCCATCCTCACAAAATACAATAAAGAGACAAGAAGAAATGACACGGCAAATTTGTTAGCACCCAATGTATTAAAGTGAATTTGGGAAATGCGGGACTAATTGTAAAGCTCATCTCTTCTTCGAATGGGACACCCGGTAACGTCATTGTTGCTTCAATGGATGAGATCCACACCGCTTCTTTCTTTTGTGAACAACTAACACAGCGGCCTTGCATGAAGCGAATGCTTCGATAATGAATATAAATAAAACGGACGATTCCCTTTCAAATTGCAACCGAATGTTTCCATCACTTTCATCGCACTTCTTCATTGATAGAAACTGTGAACCGGCTTTGGTTATCCTGATTAAATTTTCTGGAACACCAGGCGATGATGCGCCAAAAAACAATGCAACTCATGCAACGCTTTACCGTGAAAATTCTAAAGACAATGTTGTTTTTTAATGTATGAGTAAAAGCCAGAAATAGAAATTAAACTGCAAAATGATATGATAGCATGAAAATAAATTTTCCGTATACCGAATTGTTTTTAATTTGTACAACTGTAAGTCATAAGTGTGGCTTGTAACATGTAATACTTACTTTTCATGTGAAAAGGGTATGCTAAAATCACATCACAATGTCATAAAAGACATTTTATGTACAGATAATAATTCTTTTTCCAGGAAAATGACTTTTTGCTTTCAATCGACTACTGTCAATGGACAAGAGACGTCATGTCTGGCGTTTGTTGCATTGCGTCTGTGAACAATGAGGTTTTCCATTAGGGATTTGGGGACGTAGGTGCCTCATTAAAAATGGACAAGGGGAAGCACAAGAGCTCTTTTTCACCTTAATGCTATTCTGAACCTTTTTCCTCGCATTCAACAACGGTTTGTGAAGTACGGCTCTCGTCGTATTTAACGTGACATTTTGATGTAGTTTCATTGAATTTTTTACACTTCCGTTTCTCTCTTCGCCCCTGGAAGAGTTGGAGACCATCTTGACAATGAAGAGAAAACGAAATAGACGTTAAATTAGGTTAATAAATATGGAACCAATGAGAGGTTGAGTGCCACCGGGGCAGAAATCTAATCTGAATCCGATTTAGTCTTTGGCCAAATGGAATAATTACGTTGTCGTTGACGGAGGAGAAATGAAAGAGTGTGAGAGTGTGACTCCATTGCATTTCAACATTTCTCGTATTCCCCGTGTTATTACGTGGAACACCAGGCAAGGGATGCAATTTCCAACCAGTTTATTACGTACACTGAATTTCCAGCTTCAAACAGAAGCGGCCCTTCAGAATTATTTCTCTTTCTCTCTCCAGCTGTGTGGATCCAATGCGGAACGATTACCAGTGGCTTCCTCCAGACATTAATTACACGCACATTTCTCTTTTTATGATTAATCTTTCACGTAATTTAAAAAAGTACACTTGACTCCATCCTGACTACTGTTTTTACTACTGGACTTCAAAAAAATTTAATATACAACTTTTTAGTACTTCCACTTTAGTGCATTCAATAAAAAATATTGACAAATTGTACTATATGTACTAATCAAAATGTAGTCATTTGATCACATGCGCGTTGGTAAGAATAGGCATCATAGATTTTTTTAATTGGTAGTAAAATTCACCTGCAATTAGATAATACGATGGAATATGGTTTATGAATAGAATTGTATATTAGCCCTTTTTTGAGAACTCAGGTAATGTCGGAATCGGGAAGTGATAAGTGGATAAATGAGCGAGTCACACAGAGAACGGTAACTTGATGAGGTTTATTATACTTTTTCATTGCTGATTCTTCACTGCATCAACGCTGAGACGCTGTTGTTTTGTGCCTTTTGTTACCCCTGAAGGGTATGTGAAAAAAAGGTTTGGAGGTAACTTAGTCTATGAGAACACGTGGCCTAGTATCATGACGGGAATGAGATACTCTGTCCTAAGTCACTGAGGAGGAATGACACTAATGCCCTGGAACATAGTGTCAGATCAAATTACTCGTAATAGTCCTATCATTTTCGCATGCATTGTCTTCCCATGGCATTGAGTCGGGGGCATTTGCTCCTCTACCCTTCAAAATCACGTTCACCTTTCGTCGGTACGCATCTGCTGCCCGTGTCTTCAAGACCAAAAATCTCATGAGCTCAAAAAGAGCATCATTATTGTGCTCTGACCCTTTCGGGTCACTATGATGCCCTCCTGGTTGACGCACTCAATAGATTCTTCATGCTCTTATGGATATTGCATTTCACTTTCTTTCTTCCATGCTAGCACCTTTTATTTTCAGTTTTTCGGGTCATTTCAAAAAGTTTGAAATCCTCGTATTGTGCTAGTTAAGTATTCATTTTTTAAAAGTTGTATTCAGTTTTGAAGCATTCGAGCCTCGTGATTCATACACAATTCTACTCATTCCTACCCTTCGTGGCAAAGTACTAATTGCAAAATTGCTGTTGCATGTGTTACAGGGCTGCAGGTTGGACGATTTCCCATTGAAAAAAGTATTCAACAGGCGTTTACGAAGGACAAACTGCTTAGAACTGCGTGTCACTCCGCACCCGCAGAGACTTGGGATGTTTTTCTTTCAAGGAAAGCCGGAAATCGGAAGGGCCAAATTGACAGGTGTCAAAATGTATGGATCAAAAATAAGTATAATTTTGTTTCACTCTGGACAAAATGATAGTGTCCGTTAGAATACTGTTCATTAGGTCGCGTGACGCTTTCACAATGACAATGTCATGACCAAAAGTGGTTTGCTTTGCTCGTTGAAAAATGTTTCAATTTGTAGCTGGAAAACGTGTTGCTGTATTCAGTGCAATTCATTAATGAATAATTAAATTGGTTCGACATTTGACGTCGATTTTGAATACGACTGAACCAGTGCAGAAGGGTCGGTAGGATTGGCTTCGATGGTTTAGTCCGGCCAATCCCATCAACATGAACGGATGAGGGATGTGGCTGAGCTGAGGGTTGCATGAAACTGTGAAATTTGACAGCAAAGGTTCACTCTTCACTCTGCAGACTCTGCACTCACTCAGGACCACTTCCACATAGTCATCTTGATCAGAAAGTCGCACTGTCCGCTTCCTCATTCCTTCATCCGCAATCAACTACAACCTTTGTCTTTAAACTAATTCGAACTTTGATAAAAAAAATACAACAATTGTGTGGAATTATCAATCTTATGTGTAGACGCGGCGCCGTGAACGAGTGATTTTGGAGCAGTTTACTATGCTCCGTTAATTGAAAAGTCCACGTTTCCTGAAGTGTTGCACTGTGCCCCACTTCAAGCTTTCATCATGTCACGTTCGTTTTTTGTCGATTCGCTCATTACTACCACCAAAAATGGAAAAAGTCATAGTGACCACGGCAACAAATTGAACTGTAAATCACTTCCGAGTCGCGTAGCGTCTCATCCCATGGTCAGCTCGTCGTCACCGCCATCATCGATGCCAAGCTACAATAGTAACAATAATGATCATTCTATACCTGCAACACAGTTTTCTAGTTTCCTCAATCCAGTGTCCATGAATTCTCAATTGCTCAATAGTCAATTGGTTGAATCAGTGCTTCCCGTTCCCGGAATCGGATGTCCAGTTCCAAATCCTTCATCTTCATCTGCTCCTCCCGCCTGCTGGTATTTTGCAACACCTGCTTCACACGGAGGTCTTCCACCAGGTTCGCTTCCGTTTTTTGCAGCCACGGCGGGTCCTACGTCCTCATATTTCCGGCCTTATTACAACCCGATTTTTTCATCGCCCCTTGCAAATTATCAAATGTACGAGCAAAATATTCTATCTCTTCAAAATAGAGAAGAAAGAAAACTAGCACATGGAATGAATCAGAATATTGGAAAGTTCCATGACGTTGTGCCAAGAGCATCCTTAACTGCAGTTTCAGACAAATCTAAGACGTTCAAAATGAGCAAAACTTTTGCCGGTTCCAGTGGACAAATTCAAACGCGAGTCGATCCTGATGCAACACTAAATTCATCGAAGCTCAGTCGGGTAGCTCAGGATGAGAAACTTGCTATAGCAAGATATGATGACGTGGACGTGGACGATAGTCTTAGTGATGACTATGAGACGGACGATGAGCCAGAACGATCAAAATCAATGTCTTTGTCATCTGGAAAGAGAAGAAAGAAGTCGCATATTATTTCCAGAGACGAGGTTGTGGACACAAGACAGTGTGACTTGGATGACAGTTGTGAAAGTGGAAATGGCCAGGATGTGACGAGTCTCACTTCCAGTTCAAAGAGAATGCGAACAGCTTTCACTTCCTCTCAACTTCTTGAACTGGAACGAGAATTCCAAATGAACATGTATTTATCCAGACTCCGTCGTATTGAAATTGCAACGTATCTCAGCTTGAGTGAGAAACAAGTGAAAATATGGTTTCAGAATCGACGAGTCAAGTATAAAAAGGAAGAGAGCCCTGATTTGGTATCATACAGTTCAAGTTCTGGTCAGTTTGGAGCATTAATTGGGAAAAGTTCTTCAGAAGGATCACCTTGCCATAAATGCAAATGTTCAACTCTGCGTGTTTGTTCAACGTCCACAAGGAAGAATAACATCAATAATAACAATACCGACGAAAATGCACAAACCAGTCACAAAAGTTCTTCAGACAACAATTCCCAATCAGAGAGACTTTTTCAACCTCACGTTTCTGATGATTGTAATTCTCAGGTACAAAACAACAATGCTAATAATAAAAGCACATCATCACCAGAAGAGAAGAGTTGCTGTTCCAGTCCTCATGGGAAACACGACCTTTCAACCAGCGCCAGCGATTTGGGAACTGTTGACACAACACAATACAATCCATGAAATCTTTTTCCGTAAAAACATCTCGTGAAAGACGTAATTTCATATTAAAAGTTCGTAGTGTCTTGTATCAATGCCAAAAAGGAAGGCTAATAATTACATATCCGGTAACAGTAACAATTAGTGTATACGACGTTTATCTTTATGAAACCGTGTCGGGTGTCATTTGACTATAAAGTCAAGACTATCGGACTACACAACAAAGATTTTTATAGTCGACATTTACAGAATATACGATAAATTAGTCCGGAGGGTTGAACAGTTAGCCCCACAAAGGCAAACACAATGCAATATGGTTGTATACTAAATACTTTTGATAAATATACTGAAATTTGCCTAGAAGTTAATGTGTATAATTTTAACTAGAAAATGATTTTGATATTTAAATACAGTTATTAAGTACGGAGCGAACGCATGTCAAAAATCGTAATGCAATATTACCACTTTGTATACGAATGGTATTAAAGTCGTTTTAATGTTTGACGACAACGACGACAAGGTCTAATGATAAAAACGATAATGATATTATTAGGAAGATAATCAAAGCAGCAGAAGGAGAATTTGTAAGTTGGTTATTGTCACGGAACGAAGGAGAGTGAGTTTTACAAGCACAAAAGGGGTCAAACAAGAATACGTAAGATGCGTGGCGTATTAATAGACTTGGTGCGTTACGTGATTCTGTTGACTAATGAGAAGAGTTCGGTGGGCAAAGGGTCATAGTCCAAGTCCCTCAGGGCCTCAACCCTTTTTGTCACTTCATCAAACATGCACCTATAAAAGGGCCTCCGTTTCAGTTTTACTCTTGAGACCTAATTAAGTTTCATTAGTCGTTTTGTTGTCGACTCGACGTATGGAGAAAAGTGAAAAAAAATACATTTTTATGGAAACTTTATAAAAATGTTTTAGTTTGTACTCCGAGTGGAGTGCCAGGGAATATTTATAGCCTTAACTTTTGAATACGTGTTAATTAGGGAGCAGAGAACATGATAATAAATGTAGATTTTTTCAAAACTTAAGTCATTGTATCCACACTCCACAAACATTCATGAAATTTATGATATGAGAAAAAATCTAATGAAAATTCAAGGTTTTAATTAATGTAGTTCTTTGTCTTTAAATAGTATACGATTTGTTTGGAGTTCAAGATGAAATGAAATGCGAATGAACGGTTGAAAAAATGATATATACAGAATTTTTATGAAATATAATAAAATTTAAGAATATGTAACATATCAAAACCAAGATTTTCAACGCATGTTGTTTAAACATGGGAAAATTAAATCGTAGTATTATTACCGTCGAGTTTGTAGTCTTTAGGTGATTCATTTTCAGGTGCTTGATTTTAACATTAGGGCTAAGGTGATTTAGTGATTATTAGTCGTAATCTCGTAATGATGACTGATGATGAGCTTTAAAAGGCATCACATCCGCTGGATTTCATTCAAATAACAAAAACTCAAATGTCAAAAACTGACTGATATGGGACACCGGAGAAACCCATTGAAGGTCCGTTCTATTCAAATTTTGTTCATTTTTGATCCAAATTCATTTTGAAATAAAGATACTCTTCCAGCATGAAAAGTTGAATTGAACCAATGGACCATGAAATGTTGACGAGGCGTTAAACTGGGGCTCAGGTCTCGAGTCTCGACGAGTCATCATCATCATCGTCATCATCTTTGAAGGGTTCATGGATGCGAACCCGAAGCCAGCAGCGTCGGCATTCGTTCTGTAGGCAAAGATTGTTTGTATGGACTAAACGCATTGGAAAGAGAAACTGTCGCCTGAGTGGAAAAAGCAGGAGCAATCGCAGGTTACAAAGTATAATAAGGGACGGTGGGCTGTTTATTAAGGTCTTTTAGACTTACAAAAGGACTCACCTTGTGCCATACGGTCGTAAAGAGCTCATAATGGCTAATCAGTAATGAAATGATTCTGATGACATGTTTCAACTTTGACATGCTCATTGAGTCGGCCTAAACTAAATTACAAGCTGGACAAGTTGCCAAAAAAGAGATTTTTTTTATTTATGGCTACAAAAGATTTGTAAGGGGTGTGCACCCTTCCTCCGTTCATGTTGCTTCGTCTTTGAAATTTCCATTGACACTCACCCTTTTTAGGATCCATCCGGAACAGTTCTTGCATGCTTAAGCATTTTCCAAGTTCCATTCACAACCTATTAAAGAGGCACACTCGCCTCAAGGTTCTTGTGTTTGTCCCTTAAGGGCCTCTGACAACAAACTTCTATGTACAACTCTTCAACATGTCATGACGTCACTTGTGAACCTCTTCTCACTTGTCATGTCGTGCCGTGTCACTACATTGTTCAAAAACTATCCAAAGTAATCACAGAACGCTGCGTTTTATTATGAAATTATGATACTTCAACTTTACTTCGACACTTCAATTTGATGAACTTCAAAGAGCAGCTGAAATAACCTCTTTCCTGTCATTCTACAATAATTTGGTATTTTTTAGCAATTTGAGAATGTGTAGAATATACTACTCGATCATATCAAGTGATGACACTGAAATGTAAAAATAATATTCTGCGAAGGGTGCTGTGACACTGCGCAAAGGACAACAGCGGCATGGAAGTTTTGAATGAGACACCCCACTCACAGCGTCACAGCTACACACCAAAAAAAACAGGACAAGTCAAAAAAGAGATGAAAACCGGCTTATTCAGCCTGTAATTATGATTGCATTGACGAGGAGGCTAGGATGCTTTACTGATTGAGTCTGAGTGAAAGAGAGGAGAATTTCAATTGGAAACAAAATAATAACTGTCTTCCGATTCTGAACTAATGAGAAGGAACTTTTGAACCCAGAACAAAAGAACAGAACCCTTCCGCTCTCGAATAAATATGTGAAAAATTACGAAGGCTCTCTGCGTGGGCGTACACATACCCGAAGAACCCTTTGCTACCAAAAGGTCCGAATTAGCATGTGAATACAAAACAGAACATTTCGGCCCATCTCGCCTGTCAAACACAGTTTATTCTGTCAAAAACGATGAAGACAATACCAACTGACATTTAAATGTGGACACTTAAGGTTCCTTTCATTACTGCCTTCATACCAACCAGATTCGAATCTCAATTGATGCAAGCAGCCGTTTGTGCTCAACCGTCGATCAACCTTCGCTTAAATTCAAATTCTTAAGAATTTATAGTCGTCTAAAAATCCGGCGTTTCTCCTTGTTTTTTTAAGAACTTTAATATTAAATTCTATTTGTATGGTAATAACATGAAGATAAGGTTCATGTGTTACCATTTTTCTAAAAAACGAGGGCAAAATGAACGTCGTAGTCTTAATGAACCATCATGAAATCTTGAGTTGAAATTCTGAGTCATTTGTCACTGTGACGAAGTTGGCATGTGATGAGACCATAATTAATTGGTGTGTCTAACTTTCTTCGTGCGTCATGCTGAGGTGGTGAAGATACCAGCTTTGAGCATGGGGCGCTTCGCTATGGGAGCACCCAAAGCAAGCACCCAAAGTAAGTACCCATCAATTCATTCATCCTCTGGGAATACGAATTACGTTACAACTTTCAATGAATAAAAGAAAAGAGATCCTTTTTCCTTGCTTCAGTTTAAATGTTGAATTACAAATTTGGTTGCTGGTTGTGTAAGTAAGTGTATTACTATCAAAACGATGGAAAATTAGAGCAGCATCATTTTGCCATCAAATTAAGCACAATAGACTACAACTTGAGGGTGTATGAAATTATCCAACATTCATCACTGACAAAGACGTCATGTCGACACTTTGATTTATTCCGTCACAAGGTCAAATGTTACGTCATTCACTTTGAAAGTCCCAGAACTCGTATCCACTTGTCATTTTTGTACAATTAATTTCATTTTTCTTAGATTTTAAGTAAATGCGTAGAAGTATAATACACGGGATAGGCTGATTGTTTTGAGTATAGTTACTAAATGTTTGAATTGAGATGGAAGTTTAATGTAGGATGTACATTAGTATAATGCTTATAAAATTCTATTGAAATTACGTCGTAATGTATAATCCTTGAAAAAGGTGGAGAATCAATAGTGAGTATTTGTGGTTTCATTGAAAGGCCGCTCAGGGCAAATAGAGACAGGCGGTCAGGCGACTGCTCAGAAGACTATGGCAAACAGAAAACCCGGGTAAAAGACACCGCACCACTCAAAAAACCATAAGCTATCCGAGTAGCTCAATTATACTATGGACATGAAGCGGAAAGAGTTGATGGGTTTTCCAACGTAAGTTTCTTGTTTGGCAAAGTTATTGGACGCACGAGAGCTTGTGAATGAGTCAATTGCTGGTCCACACGACCTCACGATGGACAAACAAGGGATGAAGAACATCCCTTTTTACAAAGTTACACATTCAAACAGATCATTTTCACAATTCACTTGTATTTTCCACACACATAAAATGGCTGGTTTGGTTCATCATGTGAAAATCTAAAATGCTTCCATCCCCCAATTTGTTTGAGCATGAGATCAAATGGTTGCATCATTCAATTCATCAATTTGGCCAGGATTCTATCGCTTTGTAGTTCTATTTGGTTGTTATATGCAACGATGATATAATTCAATTGTAACGCGTCACAGGTGTGATAACTGTACAAGTAAAAGTTTTGTGAAAGTCGTAGTCGTAGTCTTATCGTAACACTTAAAAGTACTATGTTAGTAAGTTGTAGTAGTAGTCACTAAAGTTTACTGTAACTGTGTAATTGTATAATATTGAAAATAACATTATTAATATATGAAATTCTTCAAGTTCAGTTTCCGTCATCCGCCTTCTCTTTATAAAGGGATCGCATGTCGGATCGTTAAGGCAATGAATTGACTTTTGAGTGGATTAAGTCTAGGGGCCATTAGACATGTAAGGTATGCTGGGAGAATAATACGGCGAGTTGTTCGACTCAGTGAATCTGAAAAGAGTCTTTTAACTGAATACTGAAGTCAAAGCATAAATGAGAAAAAATGCGGATAGAGTTTTTCCGCCGGATTGGGTGATGCGGCCCTGATTGATTGAAAATGTGTCACGTGTCAAATGACAAATGAATTGAGCTAAAATGTCATTATGACATGTTACAATCCTATTATATGGCGCATTGCTCCTCTTCAGTGTTTTGACATGTCACTTTGGCTAAGGAAGGGCGTAAGGGCCAGCTCAACAGACCCTTTCTTTGCCCTCGCCATGTAAGAAAATGATTAATGATCCCTTTTTCACTTTGCCTCATTCCTCGTCGGTCATTTCCACTTGTAATCTTTTATTTCATTTCCGCTTTTTGCTCATTTATTCCAAGTAATTTTCCGTGATTAATTCTCATTCATAAATTTCATTCGAGCCCTTCTTCACCATTCAAATGTACTTCCACACAAGATCAAACCTTTCCTAAATACTAAACTCAACTCTCCAAACTTCAAAGCATCTTCAAGAAATTCAACGCGTGAACACAAATTAACGTCTACTAAAGTTTTTGAATTTACTCGTAAACTCGCAGTGCTTTCAGGGATATGAATGAAATGCCTCAAATATCCAATGTGTTAAAAATCTTATTTTGCCTTTTCATATCCAATTTTACTAGAAAACATTTATCAATGAATCAACAACCAATTATGTGTAACACCAGTGAAATATAATTTCGAAGGGTTGTTTTTTCCAAAGTTCCTGGAGCATACAACGTTATTGTGCTTGAGCCCTTATTCAATAAAAAAAAGTCCATGCTGCTCATGAAATACCATGTTGAAAAGGCTCACATCAGAGCAAGACGAATTGCAAAAAAAAAATTGCAGGAGCATCATCGGCGATACGGATTCAGTTCATTCCTCGTGTTTCTTCATGTGGTCCAGATGGTTTTCCTTCACGCTGCCTAAATTAAAAGTATTTGTAACAGTATTGTATAAAGTAATACATAATAATGTAGACTGAAATCGGCATTCGGCATGATGTTTTTCTATATACATATAACAGTATACGTGTCCCGTGTCCCCATCGTATCATCCCCAACCAATGATTTTTAGTCCAGGAATGATATGAGAAAAACGGAGATTTGGAAACTCATTATGAGTCACTCAATGCAGTGCAATGGATAGCATTCATTTGCCCTGTTGATGTTGAAGAGAATTTCACTCTCATTTACCTCACCATCCAAGATCTAACCCAGCCCAATCTGTTCAGCAACGGGTCCTCTTGTCGGATTCAGGGTACGTCAATTTATTGACAAGGGACCGTTGCTTTATGAACAAAAATCTATCGTTCAGTTCTTATTAGGATCAGACAGGCCATTAAAGGTATCATTATGACTTATTATTAGGCCAGAGGACCAGACCCGCACGCACGGACTGAAACCAATTGCTAACATGGCATTGCATTGCAAACAAAGAAACAATCCCCGTATGCATTTTCGCATTTTACTATTTATTCCAAGATTACGGCTTTTGCACCAAATACACAATTTCTAAGTCAAAATCTGATGAACGATGTAGTACTGCTTAGTTAGTACTTCCTTCTACGTTTTACCAAAATGTAAGTAATTACATTTCAATATGGCATTTGTTTCGGTTGTTTAAGATCAAGTAGTGGAAACTTTGTGCTATTCGTATTTAGTACAAAGTATTTATTGAGGCAAACCTGGTTTTGCGGAAAACTGTCGTTATATAGTTTTAGTTGAATGTTTTAGCTTGAGATGAATGTTGCTATTTATGATTTGATATAATGTGATAACGTGCATAGGAAATAGGAAAGGCCTAAAGCCTAAAGGTGAGTTCAAAAGGAAATGAATAGGATTGTGAAAATCAGGGTAGAATGATAGAATAGAAATAGAACCCTAAGAAAAAGAAACATTATTGGATTTGAGACACCCTGGCAAGCTGTAGAGGAAACTCCGCCCAGTTTCGAGACTAAGCAATTGAAGGGTTAGTGAAGAACCACTTGTGCTCCCTCATTTGCATATTTACATCACGAAGTGGCCAAGTGCTTTGAAGGCTGAAGGGCGGAAGTCAAATTGTACCCGTGAGTCTAAACAAAATGAATGAATAACAGTTGAACCGATAATTCAAAAGTCTATGAAAACTATGCAAAGCTAAAATGGTTTTTTTAGTATGCAAATTTAATTCATCCAGCTCATCATCATTTTTTATCCACGCTAGCCTACATAATGTAGTATGCATGGAGAGTTAAAGTTATAGGACTACTGTGAAGTGAATCAAAACTCAACAAGGATTTCTTTACTGCATACAAATGCATTGTTTTTATTCCATTTTTTCTCAATTGACGCAGTTGAAGTTTCAAACATAAAATTGCCTACGAAATCAACAGAATTGCAATTTGAGACAAGTGAACTATGTATAATTCACATTTTTACGTCTTTCTCATTATGTAACAATTATTAAAAATTTGTATTTTCGTCCATTAACTTCGTCATTTTCCTCTCCATTACAAAAAATGCACTGTGAATATTGTAAATCGTTACTTATTGTTTAAATTACTCATTTACGTAATGTATTGTTGAAAAACGTTTATTTTTTTCAACAGTTGGAGGAATTTTTATCAATTTTCTTCAAATTCATTCTTCACAATTAATTATTATATTGTAATATGTACGTTACGCTCAAAGGATTGTATAAACCAAAAACGAGGATTTCAAAATTTTATCTATGAATAAGTATCGTCATTTTTGTTCCAAAAATTACACCTATAACAATTATAATTTAGTAAAACGTTTAAAACTGCATTTCGTTAATGGATTCAACACTCCTCATAGTTTAGTATTTAGTTTACATTTGTTTATTTGTGTACATTTTTATTAGTAATTATTTTATTTGTTTACTGTTCGCAGAATTTGCATTTTTGACGTCATTTTCCTTTTTTATTCGGTCGGCTCTTACTTTAGTGAATTATTATTAGTAGTTTTCTGTTCCTCTACGTATATAACTTTTCAATTTTTTTGTATGTTTAGTGTACCTATATTCCACTTTACATTTCCCCATCCAATGTACAAAACAAGAGTGGGGAGCTAATATTTTTAAAAATTTCGATTATTTTAGTACATTTTGTTAAATCTGACTACAAATTTCCTTTCACATTCTTTGTGCTCCTTTCCTCGCAATGAAAAAAACTAATTCCTTAAATATAACCTAATAAACTTACATGTACGTTTTGCAGAAGTCAGATAAAGAGTCCTTTCAAACGAACTCCAAAGTCTCTTGTTTGAGAATTGAAATTAATGATATCAAACTTCCCTGCCATGAAAGTGAAGTGAAGATAACGTTTAAAACCCAATTTAAAAAAATTCAATATTTTGAAAACCTGGCTACATGAAAAATCAAAATCGTTTGCTAATATCTTACTAATATAAATATTAATGACTGGGAAATAATAACTAAACTCACATGCAATAAAAACGGTTATGTTAAAAATCCACCAAACGGAGAAAGCTAAAATATTTTCTAAAACAAACCTACAAATCTACAATGAAATGTAACCAAAACAATAATAAATGGCATCAATATCAGTCCTACCAACTCAAATCAGTAGGATAGCACGCAGTCTGACTATTAATGAGATAAGCATCAAAATTATAACTACTGTAAAATCATGTGTTTCGAACAATAATAATAAATGCAGAATAAAATGACACAATTGTTCGTTTCTTTTCAACCAAATATTAGGTCAGTTGCCATAATTAACTGCATTGCTGGTTGACTTGACAAAACAAATGCAGGGCGCTAACTAAAAAAAAATCATTTAAGTTTTAAAATGGCACAAAAATGGCATTATACCAAGGTTTGAGAAAACACCATTATATACTGTAATAAGGGAAAATCATGAGATCAAAACAATTTCACTGAGGTTATGATGATGACAGTTCCAGTCGGGATCTGTTGATCAAATGCATAATAATCATACTATAATAAATTACAAGGGAAACGGACCATACAGACTGTCCTCTTAATTTGCTAAACAAGGAAGAGATTTGTTGGAATACGCATTGTGAAGTTGAGTGGAAATGAAAAGGCCGAAGCAAGGTTGACTTAACATTAACTTACAAAATGAATAATAATTAAGAACAATAACGGTAAATGTTTGTATAAATATTGCTCTGACTGTCTTTCTCACATTTCATCGCACAATTATTATGACAAGGGCGGTCGTCTGTTTATAATGGCAGATTCTGTAATCTTTCTTGCGTTATTGTGCGACATCGTCTCATCATTTGTGTGCATCTTTCATGGAATAACAGCGATCAGTTGATCAAAGATATGCAATACCAATTACAGGTTTAGGCATAGTTTTAAGTCTGCTGAGGGATATGGCCCAAAGTATTAGTACTGTTTTAGTATTAGTATTGTTATAACAATATAACGGAAATATCAATCAGTGACGTCATTGTTCCCAAGTTGTCTACGACTCTAAGGGTATTCAAAAATGGCAGATACAAACAACGCAATAACTATAATACTACATGTTGTATAGCTTTTTTAACTACGTACACGATGATATTTGAAGCCTTTTTGATTGATGTATAGAAAGGATTGAACAATATTATTATCTTAGAGGCTAATTTGTAACAGGCATCGGCGGAAGCGGAGATGGAATGGATTTTATAGTTTGGGGGAAAAATTTTGTCATTTTTCTTGATTCCTGGTTTGCTTACAAACATGCTGCTTTGTGGCTGCTTAATTTTACATGTAACTGTTGTGACAACGCGGGAGTAACGAAAACGGTAATTATTATCATAAAATTCCAAGTCACATCATCTATACAATAAAAACGAATTGTCTACAATTTCAGTTTCGTTGACAATTTACTAATATTAGTAGCAGCCTAGCGTCAATATCAGACACTGTATTGCACAAATTAATTTTATATTCTGTATTAAATATTAGCAGCATACAATTTATTTGAGGATGCCTTATTTATTATTTAGTGGTTCATCCTTTGTCTTTCAGAACCCCTTCGTCCTTTTTACTTGATCTGACTCAAACGGAAAATTTGTGCAACAGCTTGAATTCCTTTTTTATTCCTTCGTTAGTGCTATAGAAGTTAATATCACTAAAGCCTAAAAACACTATCAGTAAACCTTTGACCATTACTAATGTGGCTACGTTTTTATGGCCGTCGATGACTTAGATCAAAGTTGCTCGTAATTTCTTAATGACTTCAATGTCTTCAAAGTCCTCGTAATTTGTTTTTTACCAGACACTTTTATTACTGTTCGCAAATTCTTTAAAGAGTACTCTTTTAGTTTTCGTTGGCCACCTAGCAGTGAACATGAACATTTGGAAGATCCCTTGGAATTGAGACCTTGTGGGTTCTTTCGTACGCTTTAACCTTTTCTGGCAAGTTGGAGACCAAAATCTTTGCTTTATCTTTTGTAATTGATTCTACTGTGGCACACTAAGAACATTAATGCCCATGTAGGAAAATAAAAAACCTTAATCGTGTTTAACTCATTAGTTGCGCCAAATTGCTTCTACATCAGGAACTTATTGTTAAAATGTATCGTTAAAAAGTACCACAAAAATGGGTAATATGGGCCGGGGCACTTGGAACCACGGATCCTAAGCAATAATACTGACTGGTTACGTAATGTGCCAACCGAAAAATTCATACGGGAAAATTGTAAAACACATGCAGCGGGTAATAGTAAAACATTGCATTCTCGTTCGTTCAATCTCCTCATGCATTCCTGACTTAAAATTATTATTGTAACTTTTTTAATTGTTTAGTTTTCTATTACTAATGTAAGATTATTGTAATGAATTTTGTCGGATGATGATGACATTTGCACAATCTTTGGTCAATCGCATCAGTTTCATTCTATTAAAACTCAAGTTCAACTTCAAACTCAACTCAACTCAAAATCAACGTTTAAAAAACAAAGAACAATGGTTCAATAAAATCCAATTTGTTTTCCTCTAATACTCTCCGTATCATTGAGTATTTCAAAAACGAATAATTCATGGGACAAAATTACACCTGGGCTATCCTTAAGGGTCAAGATGGTTCCGTAATACCCACACCCCTGTCTGCCATTGTCAACAGCGAGGAAAATTCATGTTCCAGAATATGTCTAACCTGTGATTTTAAACAAAGATTTAATTAATAACAACAACAAAAAGCATTTTGCAAGTACTTGTTTAGTATTTGAATTTTACCTGAGTGTTCTGACTGGGAACTTGCAAAGCCAAAGTCATTGAATTACAATCAAAATTTTCGTCAAGGGCAATTAAAGCCCCGTGCACTCCGGACTCATGTAAATTGACAGCATATTCCTATAATCAAAAAAGGGTAACATTGTCGGTATCTGAAGTAACATACTACTGTTAAAGTGATAACTGTAAGAATACTTACCTTTAGACCGATTGTTTGAGCCCATTTCATTACTCTATCATTGGACCAAACTAACAAATCTGAATTGTCATTTTCACATGCCCTCCTTCGTTCTTCCAGTAGCTTGCGATCGTAATTTAGCCGTTTTAAACAAGCGATACCGAACTGCAGACTATTTCTGTGTGTAAATGAACGTAAACTGTGTTATACATCTGTCCAATTTAAACTTAACAATTAACATTGTATACATGAGTTGATTAATTACCTATGGAATGAGTCCACCATTTTGAGTTGCGTCCTTAAATCTTTTTTCGTCAAATGATCTAGCATCCTAGCATCAACGAGACATTCCATGAAGGTTGTTCGATATTGTGGCAGGCCCAATGATGGAAGCCAGTAGTTACCAATCCATTCATGGTTCATGTCTCCAAATGCTAAATGAGTTAATCTCGATGCAGTTGGCGCAGAAGGGCTCGTGAGAGACACCATTTCCTGAATGGCCAGTCGTAATTTCAATCGGTGGAGTGGATTACTGTAAACAATTAACGCGCCCATAATAAAACAAAGTTCAACGAAATTATGAATGAAGCAAACAATGTACAATGTACCTTATTCCGATTTCACGTTGAATTTCTGTATCACTCAAAGCGCTCATGATAGCTCCCGACTTAACGTTAGCTCTGCAGGCGGCGACATACCAAGCAGGCATACCGACCCACTGTTCCAACCAGGCATCAATAGTTGGACCGTTCCAAAGAGCAAATGGTGTTCCCGCTTTCATAGCTTCCGATAACAATTTAGTCTTTCGTTTCTTTCTCCTGTCGAAATCTGCTTTAGCTATAATCGGGGCGGAATTCATGGAATGGGCTGTTAGCGGAATACTTGAACTCATATTCATGATTGGTGTTGGAAGGGACTCGCTTGCCAAAGAGTCCGTATCGAATCCGCCTTGGTCGTACATCATCGCGTCTTTACCTTTCACCTGCATGTCCAATAAAAAACAATTTAGCCATTTTAAATGAATTTTAATATTCCATTGTTGCACTTTTCCATAAAAATCGTAGTGAATGGTATGTGACAGTCAGCAAATGCTCACCTTTTCCTTCTTGCTAAATAGCCTGCCAAGGGACGACTTTATTCCTTTCTTTTTAGCAGCAGCAGCAGCCATTGCAGCCGCAGCGGAACTACTTGTAACGGGCAAGCCTCCAAGAGAACTCCTATCTTGACTACCGTAAGGTCCTTGGAGAAGATGTGTTTGCATATTCTCATGAGTCATGTAATTTCCTGGGCCGCCAGGCATCATGACCCGTCTTAGCTCTTCTGTACTCTGGATATATTGCCCACCCGTGTTTAGAAGCAACCGCAGAGACCTCGGTGTAGGCGGACTAGCTTCCGCTTTCATCCCCATAGCCAAGCTCATATCAGGCATTGTCAGATTACTTTGTTGATACATTTGTGGTGGACCCACAGACTCACTCATTTGGCTCTGGGAGTAGAAATTACCAGGAGACAATGATGCAGGAACCTAAATTCCATAAAGTATAATACAAGCCAGTAAAAAACCAAACCCGATAGCAAAAAAACATAACATACACCAATACGTTTAAAATCAGCATTCAACGCATTGAGATATGACGGTTATTAATAACATTTTATGATTTTACAAAATCCTTTGGGTCTCATTATTCAAGCTTTTAAAATTCATCTCATGCATTTTGTTAAGTATGCTTACAGTGTGGAACTTGTGCAGATAATCCCGTTGGGGTGACGGATTTGACCTTGGAGTCGACCTTCCGCTTAGCGGTGGTGACGGCGGACGATCTAAACCTCTTCCACCCATGTCCAGACTTCTTCCGCTCAATGGGGGCGACATGGCCCGATCGTAAACGCCGCGTCTTGCAAGTAAATTGACGTGCTCCATGGATCCAACTCTGGATTCCAGTTGCTCCGCCCTTGCTTCTGTGTTCTGCTTCTCTTCCTGAATTAAGCGAATCTCATTGTTGATTGCATCCAACTGTTCTTGTAACATTAGAGCCAACGTTTGTGCATCCGTTTGCTGTGAAGGTGACAAAACATCAGCTACAGAAAATATACTCTCTGAGTCGTCCGCTTCAGCATCGCTCAAGTCGAACGCTTGCTGAACATTCGCTAACACTTGAGCTTGTTCCACAGCGTCCCACTCATCCACTTTTCCGGAGTCGTCATCTAAGCGGTGTTTTGCTAAACGACGTGGGAGGGAATGTGTATCAAAACTCGAATGACTACTAGTTCGAACAAAGGTTGCATCAGCTGGTGTTGGACTTAGGCTTCGTGTCAATGCTTCAGTTTGTTGAATATTGTACGCGATTTCTTGTTGATACAACTGCCTCTTACAACTCTCCACTTCAAGTCTTGCCTTTGTTACGTCTTTCATTAGCTCGCTCTGGTTAGCAAATTAAAAGTTAAAAGCGCATTAATTAAATTAGTCTCGCATTAATCATTTCAAATAGTTCATTATCTTACTTTCTCAGTCTGTATTTCCTCCATATATTTACGCGTCTTGTCTAGCTCTTGCGTGAGTGCGTTTTTCTCATCTAAAGCATGCATTCTTTCTTGTAGATGTACTTGAAGTCGATCATTTGACTCAGCTAGGAGTTTATCTACTGTAGCAGACAACCTCGAATTGTGATCTTCGTTGACTCGTAATCGTTGATTGAGACGAACTAATTCCGTGTTTTTCTCTTCCAGCTGAGCTTCAAGACGTGCGATTCGCTCCTCAGCAGATCCGTGACGCTCTTGTGCCTGTTCAACATTAATTTACATTTCATTACTCATCACTCATCACTTTCCACGTAATGCATAACAAATTTAGAAACTACAATGCAATTTATGGTGTGGTTCACGTGAGTTTCAACTCGAACTCACCTGAGTTAGCGCTTGAAGTCTCTGTTTCAGTTCTTCTTCCATCTCAGGCATTTTCGAAAACTGGGCTAATTTTTGTTCACACAAATCCAACTTAACTTGAACATCTCTTGTTTTCTCTTCCTGCATTTTGAATTGCGCTTCTTTGTGCTGCAACTCCTGTTCCAACTTTTCATTCAAGTCATGCAATGACGTAGATTCACGCTGAGCGTTCAAATAACGTTTCTCCAACGTCGCAATCCGTTCCTCCTAAAAAATTTCATCGACGGATTTAGTTAAAGTAAATGCTTGCTTTAGGATTACTTCATGCTTTCAACCCTAACAAGCAGAATGCAACGACGTCGTAGCGACTAAAAACCGAGGAATTCGTCCACGGTCAAATGTGAAATCCTCATTCTGCTCATAAGCTAGTACTATAGTTAAGCCCTAAATTGAATGGTTCCAAGATGTGCTCGATCAATCATATTCCTACCCTCAAGGTCGACGTCATGTTTGTTCTTTGACCACACAGAATCAAAGACTCTAGTGCTCTTAGAAACGAAATTCAAAATTCCTGATTTATAATTCCAGTCATGCTTCGCAGAATTCTGGACAAAGCATCAGTAGAACGACAAAATACTCCGAAAAATTCATGGAAAAGTAAATCCATGGAAGCCGCATACAAATTCTACGTCCTTCCAATCTTTATGAATGGTACTCCCTCCACTTAGCATTGTAAAATGGATCAAAAGCCTTTGATAGCAAAGATTTTACCTGATCGACTTTTTGAGCAGCATTTTCTCTCAAATCCCGTTGAGATTTTGCATTACTCTCCTGTGCTCGCGTCAATTCCCGCTGAGTCCTGCTCAGAGCTTCTTCCAATTCCGAGATTCGACTGCTCAAATCATTAGCACGTCTTTGTGCAACGGTTAACTCACTTCCCTGTAAAATGTACATAGCAATATTTAAACTCCTTATTTGTAACGTAAGTAGTCATCAAAACAAATCAACAATGAAACAATGAAATCTGTAGTCTGTAGTGTTCATCTACAACCGAATTACTTACTTGCTTCTCTAGTGCACTTTGCAAATCAGAGATTTTTGAGAGATCACCGTCGCTCTCTAATGAGCCATTAGACACGCGCTGAAATCATACGGAATCCTCAATTAGATACCAAATAACCACAGAATACAGAATAATAAAACCGTGAAAGTACCTTAGTTTGGTTAAAAATATTGCGTTGCGCATCTGTTGTATCACTTTCACCGTTTTCTTTTGTCTTTTCAGGAACTCTGCCGCTTTTTGTATGATGCAGCTGCAAAAAATCATCGATTTATTGCATGTACTTAATTAAGAATCTAACCAACGACATGAACATTTGAAATATATTTGGAATACAAATCACTCGTTAATACCTCATCTTTGGTTTGAGACAGTTCATCTTCTAATTGAGAAACTCTCTCCAGAGCCACTCTTAACCTTTCGCGAACCTGCGTGTGCAAAATTAGAAAGAATGGTCAACAAAAAATTATTTCAAGTGTCCTTAAAAGGTTTCTTGACGTATGCGAAAAACACAACTATTCAATTAAGCTTTCAATTCCATACGAACAAGTGCCCACTCGAAGGCAATAGGGCCCAGAAAGACGAAACTCAAACTTTAAAGTACCTTTTCGTCTAATGCTTTGTGATGTTCAAACAAGGACTTGAGGGCCTTCAGGACTTCTACTTCAGAAGAGACTCCAGACTGTGCAGCCGCTTGTCTTTTCACGACTGTCATTCGAAGTGAACGTTCATGTCGAGAGACCAAACACTCCAAATGCTCCAAAAGCAGCTGAAATCACAAGATGATACCATCACAAACCAAATCTCACAAACCTTAAATCAAACAATCCATTCTTGGTACACTTACCCGTGTATTATTCCTTTCAGCTTTAAGTTCACAGATTTCTTCCTCACGCTCCAGTACTTGCTCTCTCGCTTGGTTCAACTCCTTCGTAAGGCTCGCAAACTCCTGCACCAACAAACAAGAAAAAACCATGCAATCCTTCTGTTGTTGCTCTCATAATTCACCATAGCCTACATAACCCCGCATTAAATCATTTGAAAAGCGACAAGTGTCTATTCAACCTGTTCCCGCAACATCTTTAGCAACCAAAATTCTTTATTACTTTTTAAACGGCCTACACATCAACAAATATGCTTACACGATCATCGAAGCAAAAGCAACGTCATTCCTTGAACATTAACACAGGAAAACGTATTACCTACGTTCACAATGCAACTCTGATATACCATGACTACATGACTAAATAACCATACGCAAATTAAATTTAGTTGCTGAATAATTTGTTAAGGTTATAATTATTGAAGATTATTCCACTAGAAAATTACTTGCGTTTGTACTGTAACCCAAGTCGTAACATTTGCTACTTTCATTTTCAATGTACCGTTTTAACATCTAGAAAAATGCAAATTTGGAACGTCTCTGCGTAAGGAAAATGGATTTGGGAAACTTTTCGCATTTGATTAAATAAGAAAAGTGTGAAAAGACTAAAGCTAGTTGAAAAGCTATCGATTTCCTCCTTTTCTTGTACTAGAAGGCAAGACATTCTGGGGAACTGTCAGGCCGCCCCGACGACTCTTCAATTAAATTAATCCAACGGGGAACCGCTCTCCAGCTTCTACACACGCTTCCAAAAACCGCAAAATTAAATGCAATATTAATTCACCTGGAAATGCTATGAAACAGCAGAAGCCAAAATGAAAATCTCAAATCTATTCTGCTTTCCACGTTCTCTACGTTACCAACGCATTTTGATGCGTAAGCCGTCAAATTCCACATCAAAAACAGAAGAACAAAGTTCTCCATTTCATTTGCGTGCGTCCACGTCCACAATCCTCGAACTGATGTTCGCCTTCAAACTTTGCATTTTGCTTGCACAATTTTCTGGTCTGTTTACATTCACACCACAAGGGTTCCAACGAATACCACACGTCAAAGTTCAAACGTTGAAAAAATATTTAATGCATCATTAAGTACGACATATGGTGCAAAAATCGAAGAAAAAAGCCTGTGAAGGATGCCACCTTCGGTAGAACGTTAGGTTTAGTTATTACAGTTTCAGAAAACTTCATTTCCAACAACGAATTTGAGCACGCAATCCACGCAGTCCTTTTCCAAACACAACACAACAAGTCCACAAGATTTCAATTATTGATGAATTACTATTCTAGGTATCTCGTATCTCGGTAGAAAAATTTTGTCCACAAATTAGGTTGTCCGTCCGTTCTTTCGGAATAAAATTTAGATTCCAACAGTGCATTTAAAGTATTTGCGTGGAAGAACCCGGAGCTGAAACGATTCGCCTTTTCGCATCATTCGAAATCAAAGAATATCCCATGAGATATGTTCATAGGCAAACCAAAAGCATCCATGTAATTACCTTGAGCAAACAGCTCCGAGCAACTTGAACCTCAGCAAGAGTAAGAATACTAATAAAGGGCACAAAAGATGACATACGACACACTTGTTGACACTCAACCCCGTAGTATGACTATACGACACGTGTCGAGTTCTTCAAAAGGAAATAGGATTCTGGTAGGAAATCTGAATAAAAATTAAATTAACACAGGCACTTGAGGAAAGTTCCCAACAACCATTGAATTTGGAGATAAAAAGCGTAATTAATTTACCAAAGGAAGCAGAAGCCTGTTCAAACAAAAACTGAAGGAACATAGCTGGTGCTTCGCCAAATGTACACCAGCACTCCAGTACTTATTTAATATAATACCCAAGGTGCTGTGCAGTACCTGCTATGCAGGAAACAAATACTGAGAAACCTGAGAAACACATCGAACCGTGAAAACAGCGGTGCATTTCAGCTCAGATGAATAAAGTATGGATATGGTAGACGCTTTTTATAGTCTCTGCCAAAATGTGTCCATTAAAGCAATCAAACGCCTGTTAAAAGTCCATTACTCTGAGAAGGCTCAGCGCTTCCATTGGACATAATGATGTGTAGTGTGAAAAGTTATCCAGGAATGCTCGCCACCAATTTCTCCAGAGTCAATTGGGCAAAAGGCCAATTCCCATTCATTTCACGCGTACAGCACTTCCTTCGTTCCCGGAGAATTCTTCCCGTTCATTTTACAAGAAGCAAACGTCCAACTACCAAAAGCAGGTAACGCTTGTACAACGTATAATCAATACAAAAATGGACATTCGACATCTCCGGTCACAAGCTATATGACCACATTACAGAACTAAGTAATGCCACAAGTACTGATTTATCTTTTCTAACTCACAATTTCATGAAAACGCAAGTTCAAAATTAAACTATAGGAAGCGTTTTTTAGACAAAGAAGAACAAGATATATATACTTAATAAATATCAACCGCAACATGACGCTGATGATTTCATTCAACAACGCATCTGGAAATATTGAATGGAATAACAATAATCGTGTAATCCTATACGATTCCAATAAACGTCAGCACAATAATGCGAATTGCAGGAATGGAAGATGCCTAATGACAAGAAGCTTTGATTTAGGAGTGCAGATGAAATGCCAACCGATTTTATAGTTGTAATTTACATCAGCGCTGAAAAGAACAAAGTCGATTTTCTCGTCCGTCAATAACCAATTAGAATTCCACGTCGTACTCCTCTTCGTAGCCCCTTAATTTGCATAAGAATAATTATTATTCCTGGCAGTCAAACCTTCCATCTTGGTCTCAACTTGTGTCTTGCGTCTCTGTCCAATTTGTTTTCATATTAGAGCTAAATCCAATCCAAAAATCATCTTTTGCTCCGCCTCGTGGCACGAGGCAATTGGGGCTCATTATTGTCATTACATCGCAAAAAGACCCGCATCCGGTTCACTTTTGCCTTTGCGACCTACATCTAATTTCCTGCTAACATGCCCGTTTCCGTCATTTCTCCTCCAAGATTCCATTCATTATTTCATCTCAGAAAGAATTTCTACGAATTCTGCTCCGACAGGACAATAACAAAAGTCATCTTCTATTGGTGCGTAGCCAATTTTTAAGAAAAATTCAAAGCTCAATGAATAGAATCGTAATCCGGTCGAACGAAACACGTCCTTCACTGAGGATAAAAGACGGTGTTATATGGTTTCTATCCTTTTTTGATCCTATAGAACATTATATACCAAAGATCTTGTTACCATACGACGAAGAATTCTCGGGTATTTACCCAAGTGTTCAATAAGACGTAAGACACGGGCAAGAAGGAAAGTGTGTCGTACCAACTGGGGACCTACTTATTGTAATCTAGCCCATCCTCCAACTTTTCTCTCCAGTCAAATAAATTCTTTTGTCACGAAGTCACATGAGAATTTTTACAGTGTCCTTCAATGTCCTCCATCTCCTTCGAGCTCCCCTCCCCTTTGAATACAACTTCCCAAACCTCATGGTTTGAAGGTTTGAACAATAAAACAGTTAACGTTTACTACGTTGTAAACACAACTAATTTATTATTAAAGCTACAAGTTCCAAACATTATTATTATGACACGCACACGATACTCCAGCGAAAACTCAAGTCACAAGGTAGGCAGTCTCATTAGCTCTCAAAAATAGTTAGATTTGAACAAGTTGTTTAGTTCTAAGGTAAACAGGATGAGTCTCAACATGGTAATATGCATAACAAGCACTCAACTGTTCATTTAGCTTGTAAACGGGGCTTCCGTTACTATCCTACATAACAGGAAACTTACGGCGCGGCGCGGTCTTCGTGTTTTGCTGAAAGATGCTTTAAAGTGCATAATGGCAAGGGTAGTTGAAGGCTGAACGTACACTCGTGTACGTAGACGAACATTACAACTTACAGCTGAACCACAAAACAAGGCAAGTGAAAATGTCTTGGACTTTCTCTCTCCAAAATGAACATGACAAGGGAGTCACAACTTGCACGAACAATGCTTTATAAAAAAAGGTTGCCTACAACTTTCGCTCTCTTCTAGTCGTTCGTTTTTTCGTCTGATGAGCGACAACTCGTGAGGAAATCCCTTGCGACTAATCCACTTTGATATCACTCTATATGCGCCGCATAAATATTGCAAGGACACCAAGAAAAGACCTTCAGCCAAGGAAAAAAGCGACGTGCTTCAACAAATTGTGTTTTTGTGCAAGATCCTCAACAACGGATCACGTCCGTTTCCGTTAAGAGCGTCAAGTGCTCAACTCTAGCATTTTTGCAATGCATTGAACCACGTTCCAGCACAACAATAACGGAAATAGTTTACAGAGAGCAAGAAAATTAAGGTTAAAATTAATGTAATGGTTCCAAATGAAATAGAAAAGTGAAATCATTTTCATAGCACATTAGTAATTTATGTAATAGTATCTTGAGATTACAAGCAGGAAAACAGGAAGTGAAAGAGTGAAAGCCACACGGAACCAAGCAGAGTTTTTCACTCAATCTTCCTTCACACACTCCATGTGCAGAATGAACAACTTTTCGTATTTCCTGTTTATTACACTGCTCATCCGCTCGCGACAACCCTTGAGCTTTTCCCGTGTAATTACGACGCCAAAAACGTGAAAGCATTCATTCAATTAATTCATCATGTGCACAGAGCTCGCTCTCAAAATTTCATAATTGATTCCCTTGAAAAGATTCTACTCGAGTAAAATTCATTTTCCAGAGCTTGAGTGCTTGAGAGACATAAGACAGTAGACATGCGAAAAACAAACAAGATCATGTAAAGAGCATCCTGATGATTTCATTTCCTTCGCTCCATGTTGCAAAACACGTTACAAGGCTACTTGACTACTACGTCCACAACAACACGATAAAAGTGCCTCTTATCAAAAGAACAAAGAGGAAACCGGAAAAAACAAACTTGAAGACGAAGAAAGCAAACAAAAAAGACTAAACCAAAACAAACTTGGCCATTACACAAAAAAGTTTAGTGTGTTTCTGTGAGTGTTAGTTTTTTCAAGTTTCAGGTTTTTTTTTAGAAAAATGCATCCTTTATGTACAAAAATTCCTGGTTAGATAAATAATAACAAGAAACTGGAAGGAAGTTCAAGTCGTTATTGTGTAATCATCAAAGAAATTGTTTGAAAGTAACGAAACACAGCTTAGGGATTTCATTCTGAACGACAACTTGACTGGAAGGGGAAGGCCAAAAATCTACTTAAATATTCAGTTGAGATGCTTTAGAAAATTTGCATACTGCTCTACTGCAAACATTTAAATCGAAAGGAAATAGTGGTGGGGGGATAAGGGAAATATATAGAAATCAGATGCAATATGTTGCCAAGAGTCAAGAGTAGAGAAGAATTTGCACAATATTCCACAGCCAGTGGCAAAAGGAACAGTCAAGCTTCAAGTCAATGTGTCAGAATACTCAGAGAAGTATTGGAAGAAATAGCTGGTGAGACGAGAGTGATGTCACCCGAAAGAATTCCCTGAACCTTCAAACTCTCCATTTGACATTTCCATCCGACCAGAGCAGAATCAAAAAGCCGAGACAGGCCAGGCCAGGCTGATCTGAGAAACCCTTTATTGTGCTCAACCTTCCTTGGAGCTCCAGTCACTTTATTTCTCTTTTCACTCTCTCCTATCCATATCCTGCTGCCTATGTAGCCTCAGTACTTGCATTGCACGAGGCCATATGGAGACTTTACCCAAGTCCAACGAAACTACTCGTGCTCTTCAGGAAAATAGGCGAATGTGCCAAAAAAATAAATTATGATTTTATCCTATGTCTCAATTTTTCTCGCAGTTTTAAGCCACAAGAAAGTGAAAATGCTAAGAAATTATTACAAGTGGTAGTCCAACTAGTCCCTTTATATGCAAACGACAGTGCCTTTCTGGCAACTGCCTTTTTCTGATGGATAAATAAAAAACCACTTGGGGCGAGAGTGTAAACTGAAGTTTTTCAAACCAGCTGGATGCAATTGGAAAATTTGCCCAGAGCATACTTTTTGACGGTATCAATTTTATGTCAAAATCAATACTGTATACACTAGGAAAACACCCGGGTAAAAAGTACATATACACATGGTTCCCTTCAGGTTCTTGGCTTCAACCTGAGATGAATACTAACAAAGATATTCCCTGTCAGTTTCTAACGCAGTTTTGCCCTTTTATTCTCAAACTCTCTCTTTCCAGACTCTCTCCAGGTTTCTTTTCCATCCTCACTTTTCCACAGAATACTTCAGTCCATATTCAAAATGAACTTGAAGCGAATAAGCTAAGCTTAAACCTGTACGCAAGCCGGTTACTTTAGCAGTTCAGCACACAACTCGTTCCGTCACTACAAACTATTCTCGGCTTTTCCACTTTCTATGTCTCGCTTTTTATGCCAGAAACCGGACATGATTTGCCATTTACAACATATCAAGAGTTATATGCACGTCCACTCAACAGAATGAACTACAAGCTTCTACGGATTAGGATGATAGGAAGTCCAATATTTTTTCTCTCTATTCTGGCATTTTTTGTTTCTCTCTGTGCTCATGTGGAAAACGAGAATCCGTAAGAAAATTAACGTTGTAACTTGTACTGAAGTTGGAACAAGGAGATCTCGACGGTGGAAAGTATGAGCATGGGTAATTTAAAGCTGAAATTAATCAACGCGTCAAGACAAGCTGTTAAGTTTTCCCTCCCTCTCCCGAATCCACAAAATTCTTCCACGATGAAAGGAAACCAAAAAACCACATACTAAAAAAAACCTTCAGATATTTTTCCAAATAATAAAGGAAGCTGACGCCTCAGTCAATAAATCCGAATTTCCAAGCGGTCATTCTCCACTGTGAATGCATGTAAAACGGAAAAGCAGAACAAAACTACTCAAACATTTCATGTTTTAACTGTGAGGAGAACGTTTGCTTTCGTTTACTACACAGGTTTTATTAGCCTGAACCACTTCTCCTAGCGGCTCTGTTTGATGGAGCATTTCTTTTGAAGATTTCTTTCCTTCTTTCTCCTTTCACTTCATTGTCTACTCTCAAAGATCCCAGTCTTTTCGTTGCGCTGTGTGTGAAATTTGACATGTGCAACTACTTACAGCCTCAACCCAGGTAAACAAGCAGCCCTAAATCCACCGTTTGTCCTCGTTCCAAACAAGAGAACTTACTCCATTGGACCGTCTTAAAAATCTTCATATCATAGGCCGTTTTCTGCCACCTTGTCTCAAATTCTGTACAGGTATACTATAAACTACAGGCTATGCCGTGGTTTCTGGTGGCTCATATTCATACTCCAACTTATTTCCTCATTTATCTACAGTGTCGACCGTCTTACGTGTGTATTGTGTATTGTCCATACCGCTAGTATGCATTATACAAATAAAGCTTTATTCTATGTGCCACTATGTAATCCGTGTACTGTCCAGCCATCATCAAAGAAAACATTACTATTAGCAGTGGAGAATCCAAGTCGAAGCTCTTTCCTGTTGTCTATACAACACTATACTAACATCGACCAAACCCCGAAATCGCATTATCAAAATTAAATACGTGATCAGATAAACATGACAGGAAATGATGGGAAAATGTAAGAAAATACTCACAATATTCGGCGGACTGCATGGACTCGGATTACTTGAAGGCTGTTCCAACGTAGAATTTCCATTGCAAATCCCGGTTAGGTGAGCAATGTTAGAAGTTTGTACAGGTGTTTGCATAAATTGATGATTATGATCTGGGACAGCATGTGAAATGGGGGGAGAGGGCGAAAATAACCTGGGATTGATGTTTATGTTCCCAGCATGTAAAAAGTTAAACGGTGCGCTGCCATTGGGGCGATGTGAAAGTCTATTTGCAATGACGGCATAGCGGAGTTGATGACTAGGGTAATTTTGCAAGTCGGCTAATTGAGTCGATCCGTTTGAACTTTGTAAGTTACGCGCTAATAACACCAAATTGTCAAAGTTTGGCGTGTTCGACTTTGCCACATTATTAATATTATTATTGTTATTGTTGTTTCCATGTGCTAAGTGCGCAGGGCTGCCCGGAATCGGGCTTAGACTTGGAAAGTGATTTTCCAGTAAAGAACTAACGCTCGGCATTGTTCTCAGAATAGTTCTCTTAATTGCACAACAAATAATTCAATACTTTGAGGTCCTTTAGTGATTTAAAGGCTTTTATGATACGCGAAGTTTTTTATGCAAAAAGGTAAACTGATTAGATAAACTTAAGGTATGCTGTAGCTGCTCGAAAGCTGGAATGCAGCACATTCGGTACAAGAGAACGATCAGGTGAACAAAAGATGTGATTCCCTGAACATCCTCTAGTTAACTGAACTCAGCAGAAGCTCGAGATGAACACAAAAGGAAATTTTTCCGAGCATTCGCGTCTGTTAGGTGGGCAGAAGCAACATAGGACGAAGACGAAGGCATACCGTAACCAGGCATAGAAGCGAAAGCACGCAGGAGATTTCCTTTCTCCGATTTTCTCTTTGGAGCCGGTGAAGTGCAAAGATCCATAAGTAAAGTACATTGAGAAGTCTAGAGAGAATGAAGGGGTCTGAACAAGAGAGGGGAAACTGGAAGAGGCGCACGAAACCGAATCACTGAATGTCAGCAGCAACAACTCCCGGGTATTCTATTCTTTATTCACAGAAGCAGTGGAAGGCAAGAGAGAAAGCTATATACTTATTATAATGCTTTCCCTATTCTGTCAGTTCTCATGGCCCTATGCACACATAGTGACACACGTAAGGAAAGACAAGCAAGGTGAACAAATGCAAGGATTACAACTACTCACTTGCAGTACCATACAAAACGGATGCATTTTCTTCCTGAGTCCTTTGCATATTGTTCCTTTTCCTTTCCAGGATACGTAACGTAGACAGGAAACCGTTGCGTTATGTTACGGTTATATAGGAATATTGAGACAAATGTTTCCAACCTGAACCTGTCTGTGCCTCGAACACTGGTCGGCTCGGAAAATTCGGTGTAAAACGGAAGTTGGTTCATTTAGACGAATCTTTGCTTTGGAGCCATCTAACCGAAAGACGAAACCCAAAGGTGCTATACATTTGAGGCCTAACTTAACTGTCAAGTCACCAAAGAGGGCTCGGCTCCCGGTGGTTTTTATCACCAAATCCCCCACAGGACAACCTAAACTTATTCGTCTTTCTTATGCTACTCTGATTTTACAAAATATGAATTAAATTACTTCTCAAACATTTGCTTTTCCATCCTCATATTTTACGTCAATGCAGTAATAAATCACGTACTCTTGTCATAGATAATGCATGACCTTGCAGTTTCATCCTGCTGTCAAGTATACCAGACACAATTCACAATTCAACTTTGTCACATTTCAACAAAAATATCACGTATGAATCTAAGTATCGTAGGCGTAGGTCCCATGAATCTCACATTTTACCTATTCTTTTCACGACCATATCATCGCTGGCATCGCACAAAATACCGTATTTTCTTTACTGATCACATAACCAAACCGTTCAGAAACATTTCATCAACTTTTAAATGCCCAAGGTACTTCGTCGTCTTCCACGCTATCATCCTGCTTTATAGAACCTAATAATTTTTTAACGAGCCCATAAAACTAAAAGTTCCCGAAGTTCAATCCATAACCCTTTTACTATCATGCTTTTACGGACACATCAAAATGAGTGTCCCGCTTCATGCAAACGAATGAAACTAATAACCTAGTATTAATTAAGCGGTCTTAAAACAACAACTCAGTTGACATTTACTTCTTTATCTTTCAGCTACCAAAATTCATGTTTAGGTAAAAAATGAAAGTAACAGCAAAGCCATTTCAGCATTATATGTTATTGCGTGAAATAATAATACGAAGTAATGTAGTACATCTATTTGTCTTTTCTTACTTCACATTTCGTTTAGGACACTTTTGTCTGGCCAATAATGATAAACACATGAAATAAGTGCGTACTTGCAGCTCTACGATAAGTAAGTTTCAGACATCATTATGTTATTATTCGGCTCGTGAAGTGTGATGTGCAGACCAACGGTCATATATCACAGTATCGTTCATTAATACGGTTTTGAGAAAACACGAAACAGAACTGACAGAACCTCTCGAATTACGGGAACAAATCAAATGCATTCTTCGTGTACAAACAACCCAATTCAAATGACTACGCATTTACGAAAGTCAAAAAGTCAATAAAAAACAGGAGTTGGAAGGACGCCGGAAGACTATAACAAAGATGATAAAGTATAGTGATTACCTTTTATTGCTTTGATTACGGATTTAAAGGGATTGAAAGTTGATTTGATTATCTTAATCAAGAGGGTAATATTGATAATGATAATAGGTATATTTCGTGAATTGGTGTAGACACATTGTTGATTAGTATTCTTTTGGAGTGATTGTTTTTGCTGTGATGGACAATGGACAATAGACACCATAAAGGAAGAAGGTAGCAAAAGTGAGAAAGTAGAGATAAGAACATGGTCATACCTGAGGAAGGCTGGCGGCTAGTTGTCTAGTGAGTGAATCTCGTTCTTTTTGACAGTCTTGAAGTTTCATTTCATTTTCCTGGAGTCGTTCTTGAGTTTCTCTGAGACTGTCCATGAGCTTGTCTCTTTCGTCCAGCATGGACACCATGAGTTGTTCAAAATTGGCATCCTCAGCACCGAACTGGGAGTTCCGTTGAACTAGACGAAAGAATCCTTTTGTCAACATGTGCACAATGTTAAAAAGGAAAGTTTAGTAACAAACTACAAACCGACTTTCTACCTTTCATTTCATTTTCCTGGAGTCGTTCTTGAGTTTCTCTGAGACTATCCATGAGCTTGTCTCTTTCGTCCAGCATGGACACCATGAGTTGTTCAAAATTGGCATCCTCAGCACCGAACTGGGAGTTCCGTTGAGTGATCCCGTCCTCCGAAATGGTCGGCATCACGTCACACATCATGTTCCACATCTCTCCAAGAGGAGCACCAGAAAACTAAAATTCACTCACCCAAACACCATAGCAATTATTTATATTTCACTTCCGGTCCACCGTCATCAGCTGACGACCCCTCCACCTCAACCAACTCACGTCCTTCAACCACAACTTCATTTCGAATATTTTTTTTCACCTCTCTCAGGTTTTTACTTTTGTTACAAAAAAATAAAAACTTAGTTTTTTCTTTGACAATCTTATAATTCTACTATACAAATATTATTACAAAGTGATGTATACGTATTAGTGTATAGCTTGTAGAATATTTTTCAAAAATTTTGTATTTTTTTCCTCTGAGGTTGGTTGTTGTAATTATTATACTCTGGGTGACTTGAGTAGTTTTGAGTTGAGGAGACTTTTTGTGTCGGAGAGTCCCACAAGTCCCAACCCTCAGTTGTCAACTTTTTTGACAATTCCTGCCTTGTTCCAGAGGTGCCATTCCACACAAGTTTGCTGAATCAGCGGGTGGAACGGGTGCAATTCACCTCCGCCAAGCGGCGACTCCAACCTTCCTTTCATCCAGTCAACCACGCCCGGTTTACGTTCCTTTTCCTTTTCCCTTTAGCCTTTAGTACAATGCTTTTACATCTAAAAATCCCGTCTCCTAATCCTAACTTCCTGAACACTCAAACACTTTTGAACCGAAAATCATTTTTTCCCTTCTTGGACATTTCGGAGTTTTGCCTGCTGCCAAAAATATGCTTTCCTTCTCCTCCTCAAGACACAATCCATCCTTTGCAATCCATCACTCACTCCTTTTCATTGCGTTATGCAACATGATAATGATAACATGACGATATTTCGAATTGTTCATACAGCAAACGTAACTGCAAATATTATGCCGTAAAATAAATGGTCAAAAAACGATCATGTTTTTGGAAAGCTGCATTTGGTTGTAGTTAACGTCTTTCTTGTTACTACATCTCATTACGCAACCTCTATAGCATTCGCATTCGCGTCTCGTTTCTTGATGGATTAGTATTATATGATTGATGCATTTACGGATTCGGAGTGTCCCGACTCGGTTCTCGATGTTTTTACTTTTGGATGTCAAAATAAGATTATTCAATGGCGCTAAGCACATTTCTCATAATGTCATAATTGGACCTGTCAAAGACTTTTTAAGATACACCAAGAACATTAGTTACAGATTTTCGGTTTGTGTACGGGCACAATGAACAGATAATTGAAAATTAGTAAAAGTGCTAGCAAGGAATGATTGTAGTGTTTTTTGAATGGAAAATATTGATTGTGTCGTGCAAAGTGGTACATTGTTTATTGTTTCATGTTTCATCGTTAACGTTTGAAATTAGAAGGCTGGAGGTACCAATGTTACAGAATTGAAGTTATACAAACATTTTCTTTCCTTTGAAATGTAGTACTATATATTTCATTTATATTTCAAAGTATAGGATATTTGAGCTGTTTTGAAGTTAGC
>JABASF010000537.1:0-38686 GCA_019776145.1 Harlomillsia oculata
CAAATATCTTTGCTAGTGCTTGGAGAAGACGTTTCATTGTTGCAGTTACGCAAAGCTGAAACGAAAATGCTATAATTTAATTCAAAAATAGTACATTATAAACAAAAGAGTTCAAATAAAAATGTTCAAACCTCGATTAGTCAATGTATGATAGTGCGACTTCGTAGACGAATTACTCACTGTCATTAAACTCAGCACAGCTATAATTGCCAATTTAAAAATATCAGTAGTGCATGATGGAACACTGTTCATAGTCAATAACCTGTCAGGCGATCAACCAAAATAATGCATGTATATAGTGATTAGTGCTGACGGTTGGATAAAGTGTAACTAGAATAATTTAGCAGCAGCCATCTCACGCATCCTCACTTTCACACTAAGAATCTCATTTTCATAGAATGGGATAATTATAGCAGGTGTATATATCATATTCGCGATGCGATGTTTGTCCTATTACCAAATCAATACAATGTGAAATACAACGGGTTTTTACGCGTTATTAAAATCAGTATATAGTTTGATAGTTTATAGGAAGATGAATTGGAGACTTTGGAGAACAGGATCGCAACATGGGAATGGGACATGGGACTCACTGAGAAAGTTTGATCGAACTGACATGAACGATAGTTCCATGGGATGAGACATTTGGATCAGGTGCTGTTTTCGCTCGCTTTACTGATTTACTTGATTTACTGTACTAAGGAATACGAACGCGCATCAGGATTAAATTAATTGTGCCATTAATAGTTACTATTATTACTGTTATTACGCACTTTTGCTACAAAATCATTAAAATGGATCAAGGGCACGGAAATGTTGATACCGTTGATAGCACCGCGTCACAAATCAAGGCAAATCAAGACGAAATGGAGTTTCTTCGGCATTTGACTTTGGGAATAGAAGAAAAATTGAGTGAGTGATGTGTAAAATCAGTGCGTCTCTTTTATTTATGGGTTCCCTGGATTCATATTAATCGCGTATAATATGAAAGGTATGAAAGGCATTTTTTTCTCGAATCAAAGATTAACAAGGATTATTTATGTGCAGAAAAAAATCGGATGATTCGTGATATCAAGTTGGTCACAAAGAAACCTGTCGAAAAATCTATGCTTAGCTGCTGGGAACGGAAATATGGAGTGACCCTTCCCCCTGATCTGAAGAAATATTACATGTCAACTAATGGGTTCAAGTTGACTTGGAACTTGGAACATGCAGGAGAGCTTCTTCGTATTGGTGAAATGAACATCAACCAGTTAAATCAAGTAGTTCAAATCGAGACGAAAGTATCCACCAGTTCAGGACGCCCCAATTCCATGTTAGAAGACAACAATATAAGAAATGGGAGAAACTTTGGAAAAGGAAAAGCGAATGGGGATTCTGCTAAAAACGAATCATTGTATTTGAAAATGACTTTTGCAGAGTTGCAATTGACTACAATGGTAATATCAAATTCGTATATATGATTTCTGGACATTTGTTAGATTGCAGATTGGATCTTTTGTCATCTATTTCAGTCTGGAGATCGTGAAAGCAATACAGGGAATGATCCTTCACTTTCACTAGGACAAAATGGGCGGGCGTTTATTTTGGATTCAGGTCGATCCGGCTGGGGAAAAGTTTGTTTGGTCTATCCCGATCAAAGTTTCAATTCAAAGAGGTTCACACAAGTTGAACCAGAAGCTTCCACGTCTGAAACGAAGCAAGAGGAAGGCGAATCTGAATCAAACCCAATTAAGAAAGGTCAAAGTTCCAACATGGAAATATGGTTTCTAGATTCATCTTTTCAATGGCATTACCTGGCCCCCACATTTGAGCATTATTACCGAATGCTTCTCATTCACTTGGGATTACCACAATGGCAGTTTCGGTTTACCCCGTACGGTCTTTCAGGTTGGGCAGAAGTAAGTCCTCACTTTTATTTACTGTCAAATAATTTACAATTCAAGATCTATCACGATCGTGATCTGATGGAAATCGGTGTTGACTCCACAAGCTATTAAGCTATTTAACCTAATACCTTCTAAGTGCAAATAAATGTTTATTAATTTATATAACTTAAATGATACGTCGCTAATTTGTAGCAAATGTTTTGGCTGGTGGCACCTCATTTGCTTCAACCTGTGAAAATGTACAAGTTTCCGAGCATGTATCAAGGAGGTGGACTTTGGTCAGCGGATGTTCCTCAAGACGCGTCCACACCGAATCCGTCCCATAATGTTTTGAGTACACAGATATTTCGACGTAAAAAGAAGGACAAAAATTGATCTTTTCAACTCAAGTTCATAGCACGTGAGGACTGAGGACGTCACCAATTATTGTTATCATTTCTGAATCCTGACATTTAAATTACGGAATTCGTTATGTCCGCATTCGCTCTCCAGCTTCTGAAATCGTGCATAAGAGTATGAATACGGTAATCTTAATCCACAACAATCATCATCATTGTCCGTGCTAAACCAGTAACCAGTAGTACATTAACTATAGTTCAGTGCAATATGCATAGTCGGCATAGTGAGAATGAATCGGGATATGACCGGTTGGCTTTGTTATGATGAGATGATGACGCAACGCGTTTTAATTGACCGCAATCCATTGTAGACAAGAGATTAGATTGATACGTTTAATTTTGGTTACACCATTCCACTATTCAGTTCCTTTTTTCATGTGACCGTTCAATCGTATGCGGATCATGCTCTTCAACATTCTTTTAAAATTGTCAGAAATTATCTTTAATATAGGACCAATTAATTATTAGTTTTCAACTTTCCTGGCCAAGGATTTCCCACATACAATGGCCGTGGCTCCGAAAGCCTCTCAAGATGACCTTTTGGCCGACCTAAAAGGGAAATTCGGATGGGCCGAGTATTTAGTATTTGGAATAGTTTTGTGTGCTTCAGCAGGAATTGGAATCTTCTATGGATTCTGTGCCAAGAAAAAGAAGACGAATGATGAGTTTCTCATGGGAAGTAGGCAAATGTCAGCTTGGCCTGTTGCTCTGTCACTTCTATGCAGGTATGAATTTCATGATTATGAATTCATCAAGTCATACACTTTAAATTATGAATTTGAACATTATTCTATACGACTTGTGGTTTCATGTTTCATGTAGTTTCGTCAGCGCTATCACAATGTTGGGAAATCCAGGTACAATGTACAATACAAAATAGTAACTTGTATAATATTCATTTAATAGTAATATTCTGTATTGATTAATTGATTCTAGTGGAGACATACCTTTACGTAAGTTCACACTAAAATGGTTCGTACTCTTTTGAGGGTATTTTCTATGAAATCATGCAAAATTTTGTTTCTAAACTTAACAAAGGGAACACAATACATGGTAATTATTGTGGCCTACATTCCACTCACTTTGGCTCTCCGTTATTTGTACGTTCCTGTCTATTTCCGATTACAACTTACATCAGCATATGAAGTAATCCATTATTTATTAAAGTCCTTAATTAAATCAAATATGCTTGAAACAAATGAATGATTCACCATTTCGATTTTTCACTTTTTCATGCTTAGTATTTTGAATTGCGCTTCAATTCTGTATTGCGACTAACGATTTCTTTGATCAACTGTTTCTATTTGGTAAGTGGTACCAAAATGGCCTTTAATAACTAACTTTCGAAAATATACAGTTGAATTGAGTTGATGGTTACGAATTTTAATCAAATCGGCTGCAAAATACATTAATAATGAAATGATTGAAATTGTACTTGTGTTCAGGTGTTCTACATGGCTTTGGTTGTTTACGGGTACGATTAATCATTGCTCGATCGATTATTACAAAGTTATTAATTCTTATTAATCTGCTTTGATGTTATGTTTTTATTTGAATGCAGACCTTCCCTTGCTCTAAATCAAGGTACGGGAAAATAGTAAATTAAGGTTTTTGAGTATGCATATTCTGCATCTCAATTTCATGGCTAATTATTTTTATTGGTGAACGCACAGTAACGGGATTCGACACTCTTTTGTCAGTCGGGGTCATATTTGTCGTGTGTATATTTTACTCAACTTTGGTAAATGCTCATTTTTAATTATTTTCATAACACAATAAACGATCTTAACTTTGTAATGTATCCGGATTCCGGAATACTGAATTACAAATATTATGACATGGCAGTATGTCAAGGTTTTGGTGACCTCTGACCTCTGTCTTCCGACTTATCGACACTCTCTGAAACCATTATCCATATCCAACTGATGTTGAACTTTGCTGATTTCAAACTAATAACTCATAATTGCTCAAACTTAGGGTGGCTTTCGAGCTGTGATATGGACAGATGCACTTCAAGCTGTGATGATGATGGGATCAATTTTCATTGTGGTGGTCAAGGGATTACATGACATTGGTGGTTTTGGTCCACTATGGGACAAACTTGAGGAAACTAAACGTGTCCAATTCCTCAATTTCGACGGAGACCCGAGAACACGACATACGATTTGGTCAGTTGTTTGTGGAGGTTACTTTTTGTATCTCACTTTGTTTGCTGGGACACAAGCTAATATTCAACGGTACTCTGCCATGCCCACATTTAAAACTTGTGTAAAGTAAGTCGAGATTGAACAGTGCATTAAGAAGATTAATGATCAATAGTTTGATTGCAGTTTATGCAACATTGTTTAAATGATTAGGGCTTTGTACATTAATTGGGCTGGATTGACAATCACAATTGGACTTTGTACTTTCTCCGGACTTGTCATTTTTGTTCGATACTTTTCCTGTGATCCTATCAATTCCAAGGTTATTGAAGTCTTACATTAAATGATTATATCACTATTTTGGAATAATAAGTTATGATTATTTTACATGTTTGATACAGCTTGTAGGTACAACTGATCAGATTTTGCCTCTGTTCGTAATGGATATTTTGGGAGATTATCCAGGATTACCAGGGTTTTTTGTTGCTGGAATAACTTGCGCAAGTCTAAGGTCAGTGAAGTTAAACCTCACTTCCCAAAGTGCATTTTTGTGATAACGATATGATATGATTAATGCAAAATGTTTGAAATAGCTTCATCTTTAATCTATAATCACGCACGATAGACTTATACATTTTCCAAGAATGTAAAAAGTATAAACTGATTGACTTATCTTTATTACCCTCCCTCCATTGTATATAGTTCGGTTTCTTCCGGCTTAAACGCACTCGCAGCCATCATTACGGAAGATTACATAAAACGCTGGAAACCCGGTGTAACCGAAACCCAGATGTTTATGTATTCGCGAATCATTTCTGTTGTGTCTGGAGTCGTTTCATTCGGATTTATTTTCATTGCGAAGAGCATGGGCGACATTTTCCCTGTAATTTGAAAACCATTTAACAATATTATTATGACACAGATGATGACGATCAAATAGCTAACTAAGAATGAAATGACGTTGTGCAATTTATAATTACAAGGCTGCAATTTCCCTTATCGGAATGCTACTGGGACCATCCCTTGGTTTGTTTTCACTTGGAATGTTCTTTCCACATGCAAATTCATGGGTACATAAGAAATTGTAGTAATCGTAAATTGATGTATCTATAATCTATACCATTGGAGTAGTAATTAGTATTAATGTAAAGAATGCGTAAGCCCTTCACTGATTTCTATTATACTTTCTGTACCTTTCCAGGGAGCTCTAACTGGAATGATCGCCTCATTCGCCGTTACGATTTTTGTCGGTGCTGGATCAGCAGTTGAAGGCGCAATGAAAAAGCTTCCGGATCAACGTCTATCTTTGTCCACTGAAAACTGTTCATTCGTTCTGGAAGGAGACATTATTGGACATGAAGCTGCTCCTGGATGGTTTTGGAAAGAACGCGAAGATTCTGCCTACATAAATCTAATGTCCACTTCCTACCTTTACTTTCCAATGATTGGGTGTTTGAGCACATGCATCTTCGGAATGATATTCAGTGGTCTATTTTCACTATTCCGCTTAAACAAGGATAAGCCAGTTGACATCCGGTGTCTCAGTTGGCCAGTTTTGTCTCTATGGACTTGGATGTTCCCAGTGTCGACACGAAGGATAGTCAACTTTGATGCTAAAGGACTGCCCCAACCGCAAATGCCATATCCAAATAATGTAATGTAACAAGAACAACAAACAAGAAACAACCTTGTTTCACTGTTGGGGTTC
Organism: Harlomillsia oculata; assembly: GCA_019776145.1. Classification (NCBI taxonomy): domain Eukaryota; kingdom Metazoa; phylum Arthropoda; class Collembola; order Entomobryomorpha; family Oncopoduridae; genus Harlomillsia; species Harlomillsia oculata. The sequence goes on from JABASF010000537.1 coordinate 6,140, forward strand.
ACATCACACACATTGTGACTTTGTGCTTGTGAGTTTGTGAGTGTGAGTGAGGCGACCTTTTATTTCTTAGAAATCAAAATATTCTTACATAATTTCGTTTCAGACTCCAAGCGGAATTGAAGTGCAGAAAACTATTTGGAACTCCTCAACCAAGCAAATTGAAGCCGAACATGACTTGAACAACGTAAGTAAGGACAACGAAAAGGAAAAACCCCGTATTGGCTTCATTGTTACATGAAAATTCTTAATGTTTAATTTAATTGCGGCTTTCTTTTACAAACATTTACTGTTACTAATATCGAGTATATTATAAATAATATGTTAATGAGTAACAAGTAACAACAAACCAAAATATAATGTATATTATAAATAATATAAATAATATTGTATGAAAATACGTTTTTCTCGCTCAGTACGTCAATTTTTTTTAACTTTTACTGAACTGGTAGCGATAATTGTTCAAATCAATGCCATTAAATTGCGCTCGGAACAAGTAACAGGTATTGCGGAGCATTTCACAGGCTCGTCTTGTTACGTAATTGTTGGAATTGCCTCCACAACCACCATAGAGAAATAATTCACAACGATTTGTATTGGGATTGAAATACCATCGGTTCATGGATGCGTAACAGCGTCCAGAGTCAGGTCGCATGCTACATTCACCTGTTTTCGAAAAATCGCAATTAAATTAGACCAAGCAAGTGAAGCAAGGACTATGAAACCAAAAAATCAACTTTATGTCTATACTTATTTTCATGATTTCACAAGTATGCCAAATCACTTACTCGGCGCCCGAACGTACATGTCGTACTTTCCAGAACTGAATTGCACTGCTGCCAGAATCAATGCGATAGCAAAAAATCGTTTCATTTTTACAAACTTTGCAACAAAAAACCAATTCCTAGTTTAATAAAGTTCAATGTTAACAGCAGAAGATAGGAAAAGCAACTGATTCGCAAAAGGACAAAAACGGACGTTTTTATCGTTCCACTTTATACTAAAATTAGTAGCTTGAGGGGGGAAAATTTGCGTGAAAATTGTTCGTGGAAAGGATAAAAAAAACTAAACTAAACTACGCACACCACACAATTTTAACTGTCAATGTTGACGTGGTGCAATTTCCTAATGTGGGCCATTGGTCAATCGTGGTCAGGACGCGAACATACACGGGCATAAAAGCTCAATCAATAATATGAAAAAGGCTGCAAGGCCTTGTTTTCCTGTCTCATCATTACACTTTATGTTACATGAAATCATCAATCTTCATGTATCTATCAATATCCGATGCATATACCTGAAATTGCTAAACGCATGCAAATCCAATGTTTCGCCCGTACTAGGAAAAAGACTGAGAAAAAGTTTAGAACCTCTTTTCCTTCAGAATGTATTTTATTGACTACGTTTATAGGTGGGATGCCATAAGCCACTAACCCCAAAAACTACTTGAAAAATATCCCACGGGTTTTGCCGGACCACTAAACTAACCTTGAGAATTGTGAACCTTTAGTGTCATCGTTTCATGCTGCACATTTTCATACGGTTATTTTTGGATGTTTTTCTGCAAAATGGAAGTTTGTTGTATGTAAAAAATATCAAAAATCCTATCCTTGTCTAGTTACGAACGAACCGAACCCGAACCATTATGACCTTTCAATGCTCACGGTTGACGTTCATTTACCGTTCAATTTTGTGGTAATTTTTCGCACAGGTTCTTTGCAGTAATTATAATTTGCAATTTGTGAATCCTCACACAAACAGCGCACTTCAATGGACATATTTGCCAAACTCGAAGGAAACAAAGACTGCAGAAAGTTCAGATGGCATGAGCATTTTATTTGCTTCACAGAAGCAAGAAGGTTGCATTTATTTTCATTCATTTCACATTTCATAGCAGAAGACAACGTTCGACTCACGTTCGACTTTGCTTTGTTGAGCAACCTTGCCCGCAGCATTCATTTTGTATACCTTCAAGCTTCAAGGTCTTTTCATGCTCAGGTGATTCCGTATATTGCCGATATGAATTTTTGATATTTGTATATTTAATTAAGGCGTAATTAAATTATTTAAGTTTAAAATAGTTGGATAATTTCTCCCAAATCTCTGTGGTTGGTTGTCGTTTGTTTTGCTCGTTTTGTCGATGCATATTACGTCATCCTTACAAAAGTCATCAACACGTGTTTTTGTATATGAGAGAATTCAGTTCAACTTTTAACGGCAAGTCCGTCAGTCGTCAGCCCATGAGCGGCGGGATGAGTCATCGTCACATTTGTTCTCGAGTTTTGTATCTGTGATTTGATTAATTATTCAGTGCCAGTAGTTGATCAGTATTATTAATACTGATTAATAACGTGAATTTTGTGACAGTCAGTTTATACCGTTGTTATATTATTTTTGTATGAACTGGCATTCTATTATTGGACAAGAACAACATTTAGTAAATATAATGGCTGATCTGCTCCTTTGCATTCCTTTGAAAAATACTACTGAAGTAACGTTTAGTCACGACACTTTCAAGAAATTGTTTCGTGACGACGGTGACACGTTGAAGACAGCTGTACAAGAATTACATAAATTGAGGGGCCAGGCTTTCGGGAAGAATGTTTCCAAATCTCAGGCTGCACTTGACCTTATGAACAGGTGGGTACAAAATCAATTTTTGTGTACACGGTATTTTAACGCCTTTTAAGTGTAAATTGTAATCATGGTTATCAATATTATTTTATATCTTACAAAAGTTTTCTTTTGCCAACGCTTTATGTGTGAAAGTGGTATATTATTTGGTTTCCAGATATTATGATCAAATTGGTGCCTTGTCTAAACGACTGACATCCCCAACTGAGATTCCCAATGTCGTATTTGATTGGGAAGATGCCCTTGACAAAGGATCGTATTTTGGTGGCAAAACAAGTTGCTGTGAGTTATTTGTCATGCTTCTGGCTTTGGCTTTGCATTATTTTCCTTAGTCACGCGTTCAATGTCAACATTGATTGAGAAGTGACAATGACGAGCAATAGGATAAGTCGTACCATTTAATGTTTGGTAATGATAAAGTTCTTTGTTTTGCTATTTTTAGCATCTGCATCGCTGACATTTGAGAGGATCTGCGTTCTTTACAACATAGCGTCTCTGCAGAGTCAAATTGGGATTGAAAGCAGACGTGCAGATTCGGATGAAGAATTGAAAAATGCAGCAAAGTGGTTTCAGGTACACATGAATGCATGCATGCAAAATGTTACATAAAATTAACTATACTTTACTGCTCGTAACTGAGAGGCAGCTTTTGTGAAGAAGATTGACGTACTAATTACAAATCATGTATTTTACGACGTTGTGTAGACTTGTGCGGGGATCACGAATCATCTTGCTGAAGAAAATATTGCGGCTTCTGTGACAGGAGATCAGCAAGTCACGTTGGATTTGAGTTCTGACGCCTTGTTGGCATTCTCCGCTATTCTTTTGGCCCAAGCTCAGGAAATGTTTGTCACTAAAGCGATTAAGGACGGAATGAAGGATAGCATAATCGCGAAGCTCTGTGCTCAAAATCAGGACATGTATTCTGATGCTGTGGGCAAAATGACGAAGAATACTGTTAAACATTTGTGGAACAAAACTAGCTTGCCTATTGTAAGTACCTAATCGATTTGTGTAATTAATACATTCATTTATATTCTGCATGAGTGCAGGACTATGAGTTTGCGTGATTGTCTACAGTAGTACAAATTATCGTGACTGCCTGTTGAAACCTTTATTTTTATTTGGATGGGTTTGTTTATTTTCATTACAGATAGCTGGCAAAGTGGCAGGTTATGAAGGTCTATCCCAATACTTTCAAAGCCAAGTTTGCTCCGAGCAAAAGCGTATTGGAGAACAGATTGCGCGGTTAAATCTCTGTTTGGAAAATCTTCGGAAGGCTCAAGAGCGTATGGGAAATGCCGAATTCATGACATCGTTTCTAAATGAGGCTACACGCCTTGTCACATCGGCTCAGAAAGATAATGACTTCATTTACCATGAACCGGTTCCAAACGCCGAAGCATTGCCGACGATTGATCGAGTTGCCACTGCTCGTTTGGCGAAACTACTTCCTGTACCTGAGACTTTTTCTACCGACTTTACTGATTTGTAAGTTTGAGACTTTCGTCGGTAGCTGTTGCGATGTTCTGACTGTTTCGGTCCTTGGCCTGAAACAGATGCAGTTGACTAACTATTTTGATCTCTGTTTTGGCAGATTCTGCAATATTCTGTTGAAAGGAGAGAAGCCGCCACGCCCCCCACCTAGAACGAAAGCCAAACCGGACAAATCTGATGCTTCAACTGATTCAGCGGATGCAGAAGATGCAGAGCCAGAAGATTCGCCAACTTTGTCTGATATTGCTAAAACTACGATGTCTGCTCTAGGAAACTATGCTTTAGGTTACCTGAAAGGTAGAAAGTCGAAGTAATAAACTTGTACGTTAAGATTTGAATTTGAAACATACATGTTCTTGGTTATTAGAATAGAATCTTTATAGAAAGAATATATTATGAATTTCTGAAAAGCCATTATGTACAAGGAAAATTTCAAGTTAAGCAACTTTTATTTCGAATTCTACTTTGTATAGCTAAATGTTAATGTCTTATTGTTATTATTGTACATAGTAGTACTATTCTATTATTATGTGATTTTGTTTCACTCGTATGATCATACCTGGAGGTATTTTTATTCGACCTGTATTAATTTCTATATTAATGTATTTCGACATTTTTAAGGACATTTAACATCCAGCACTATCTTCTATGAAATGTAATAATAAATGCTTTGACCATGTGATCAATTCAATTTCTGTCTTATTGTTCTATGGTCAACATTAATTGAAGAGAGCTTCACAGTCATCGCAATAACCAGAGAAGTAACTTGATCTTTTCTTGTAATGAACTGCGGAGTGTAGAAGAAGGTGGCTTTTTATCATTCTGTCAGGTTCGTTGTTTTGGTTTTGGGTCTGATTGACAGAAAGTGAACAACTGTTGAGTAGCTTCTGAGAAATAATTTTTTTCGACTCCACAAAAGTGCTTGCAAAGAGGACAGACACAGCTGAAACATTGTACGAATCAAGAGACCACAGTTGAGAAAGTGAGAAGAGTCCGATTAGATAATGTAAAATGATCATGAATCACGATGACTTGCCTTCACACGATACAGAAATAGTTCACTCAAGTATAAAAGGTACACTGGTGAACAAAACGAAGCCTCACACCAAGAAAACTCGAAAAGCATTGGCTTTGGCATACAAAAAAATGAAATTTTTTTACGTCTTTTCCCTTTGATTCATTATTATATCATGTTGAGATTATTTGTAGACTAATCGGGTCTAGATTTTTATTACTTGAATGCACGTAGGTACAAGTAGCATCAGACCTCAGAAGCCTCAAAGGTTGTCTTGTGGATGCCGAACTTATTTATAATAATAGATTAGACTGGCTTTATAACAAGTTGCTTCACATCTTTCTAATGTTATCGCATTGCCCCGTTTCATGTACTACAAACTATAGTACAAAAAAGTGGATTTACAAGTTAAAATATTTTTTAATGCAATTACAATCGTCTTCTACATGACTGTTTTATAAACTTGGTTTTCATTTCAGTGAGCTTCTCACGTTCACGTGTGCGAAATCTTGATTCGCAAAATCCGTATCCCTTTCACTTGATTCAGCTTCGCCCTTCTTCATTGTTTTGCTCTAGTTTTTAATTTGATTCAAAGAAACATGAGTGTATTATAAGTTAATTAAAAAATGACTCTTGGAATGCTGTTAGGATATTAACAAGTCTTTAAGTTTATTGCTTGTTTATTGCGAAAACAAATCAAATTCTACTTTACGTATACGTATTATACATTAAGTTTATGATTCATTTTGACAGAGCGTCTTTTGATGCTGAAAATGCCGACAAAATATTTTCACAGAACAAATATTATTTCGAATGCATTATTTAAAAGAATAGTTTACTAAAAGTACTAAAATAAAAATACTTAAAAATGAGCATTGGCAAAGTATTATAGTTGGCGATTGATTTTAATTGGTAATTTTAACGTTATGCGAGAAAAAGTTTTAATTGCATTCAGCAATTTGTAAGTTGTACAGTTGTAAGAGTTGTATACTAGCCCTGATCATCACTTTTGTAATTTGTATAGTTTTGAGTGAGTAATTACACATTTCTCATGTTTCTGTAAAAGATGCAGTAAGTTGTAAATTATCTGTAATCTGAAGAAATTAGCAAGTTTCTTCCTTCTGAGAGAAGTCCATTAGATTTTCCTTCGTCGTGAAGTGTGTAATAAATGGCGAATGAATGTGAATGAAGAGTGCACTTGAACTGAAGATGAGAAGATAAAAGTCCTCTGTGCCGCTGACTTGTTCCTGCTGACATTGAAAAGAAGTAGAGTTTTGATGTTTTTGCCAACTTTAAAATTACAGTTGAATGATGAAAGTTTTGCTAGGATGCGATGTCTTGGTGTATGGAGTAAATGGCACGAAAAGATGCGATATGGGATTTTCGACAAATTATATAGTAAAATTAGAAATTATACAAGTATCTTTTGGTATGTCTTGGTCGAGATTTTATTCAATTTTTTGTACATTTCTATTTCAATGTCATGTTGAACATACGAAAGTGGATGCGATTTGGTTGAAGTATAGTTACAACATGTTGTAATCATCATCATCATTTACTTTAATAACGAGGATTCATAATCCAAGCTTCACAATGCCCCAGTCGTATCTTCAACAAAATGATGAAATTCATGAAAAATAAATCTTGAAAATGTTTGAGATTATCACATTATTCACATTATTATTGAGAAAACTTTGGCTGGCAGTCTTGTTAATTGATATTAATTTAATCTATACTCATTAATAGCATTCTTATATAACGTATTACAACTGTTTCCTTCTTGCTGCCAAGTTCTAATGGTTTTCTTAGTGCATTCAAGGTTCTAACTTTTTTTACAAAAAAAATCTCCGAGCACATTTTTTGGCACAACACTCGCGAAAATGTATGAAAAATTAATCAATTCATTCAACAAACATACAAATTAAATAATTAAAAGTGTATAAAGTGATAACTTCTTAAAAGTTGATAAATGCAAAAGTTTGCTAAACAAATTCATGTCAATGCTATATATTAATTATAAGTACAGTTCCGGAACGGAATTCACGATTGAAAGAAGAGATTCAGAATTTTACAATCAGAATTTGAAGTACTAATTGAAACGGTTTGTAAATCAAGTTGAGAGATATTGAAGAAAATGAAGAATCGCATTCGCTCATTCACATTTGCGACATTTCTTAAAAACATTACTTATATTGGCATCGTGAATTACGTTGCCTTATTAAGGTCTGTAACACTTCATGAAAATGGTAAGTTCTATTGAATCTAAGAGATTATATAGATTACTATACTTTAAAAAAAAGAGAACGGGTGTACTTTAAGCTCCCTTGGTCTCACATGATTATGATTCACAACAACGGTATTAGTCTGTCAACTGTCATCGACAACAGGACAAGCTTCGGTTTATGCTTTTGTAAGCGATTATTCTATAATACAAGTTCTAAACATTACTATAAAAATCAACTACTGAAACGTAGGTATAAAAGAGGAAAACGATACATTTTGTAATGTGACATTGACACTACTAATATTGAAATTCATGAATTTTGAATGTCAATTTTAGTACTGTCGCCCGACGTATTTGAAATCCTTTGCATGTTGGAAACCTCCATTGCCTGCATTGTAGTGAATCACTCGTCGAATTCCGAAAGGGTCCACATACCCGAAACTACCCGTTCTTGACCCCGTGCCTTGATCCGTCTCTTCTTTGTGATACTGATGTGGAATTTTGTAGATGAAACCTGAACCTCGTCGATTTAAAGGGGTTGCGTACTCTTTGAAAACGTCTTCTTCACCCTGACCACTCTTCTCCTGGGTTTGAACTCCTGGAATCAACGAAGAAAGAGATTTAGGACGAAATGCACATTTTAACTAATAAGGAAGATGTCAATATTTAATGTATATGATCGCATTGAATTTGTAATTAGAAAGCATCCTTAAAATATAATAATGGTGCAATAGTTTAATGATGTAATGAATTAATTGATTTTACCACAACGCCCCAAACATGCAGACAGTAAAGTGACAAGAAATCGTTACTGAAATGTTTAAAAATGTTAGAATGTTAGTGTGAGGTACATACTCGCTTCCTACCGGAAGTGGAGAGCTCTTTTACAACAATGATTGGTCGGCGATGAGAGAATCGAGCTGGAACCGGTGGTGGTGGTGGAGGTGGTGCAATATCCGGGTATTCTTCGCTAGATGTACCTGGATCAGGATCCGATGGCTTGAAAAAGAGACTGTTTGTGGATGGTTTTCGAGCAAATGTCACTTGAGTGGGTGCTGGTGCGAGTTCATAAGTTGGAGCAATGGCGACTGGAGTCGCAAACAGTTTTCTCTTTGGTGACTTTCGACTTGGTTGTTCGAAAGCTGATGGCTTCTCATAAATCCCAGGCTTGGACACTTTGTGAGCCTGTTTGGATGGAGAATAGCTGGAGTCGTCAATGGAATTTGTTCCAACAAACTCCATGACCTCTTTGACAACGCGGTAACCATTTTGGTCTGCGACGTAATCGGTCATACGAAGCATTCCTGTGGGATCCACCCATCCGTAAGACCCCACGACGGATCCATCATCAAGTCGTCGTTCTCTTCTGTATTGTCCATTGTACGTTTGGTAGCGGAAGAAGCGTTCAGGACCTTCATCCGTTTGAATGTGATATTGTGTGGGTGTCTTCTTCCATCCGGACAAAGAACCTTCTCCTGTCCCCACCAACTGTGACAAAAAACACAAATGAACGGGATGAACAACACATAATTATCATAAGAACATTAATGTATTATATCAAACTGTCACGTTTAAAGGTTTGGCTTATATTTACTACTTGCTCATTTTTTGTCATTAGCATATTGTGTCATTGAGTAGGTTTGACTTTAATCACCTTTCATTTCAACCTCAACCTTTATACGATAAGCAACGTAATAAACGTTCTTAACAATTTAACAACCGTGTATAACCTTAGTTTCAATAACCCCAGTTTCAAAAACAATAAAACTTAAAATTAATTGGCTTGGAAGTGAACCAACCAGCAACATGGCTGGCAACGTAGAGTTAATATAATTTAATCAATCTTCATGAATGTCTGAACCCCTGAACTCTGATCGATAGACAGTCAATGTCTTCAAGTCCAAGCCAAGTCGTACCAATCAATTGTAAAGTGTAATCTAATCAGTAAGGTCTTTATCCTTTAACGAGCTAGGGGTGGACATTTCTACAAGGATAACTTTAGAAGAATTAGTACAACCTGTCAATATGACATGACACACCGTATAAAATATTTTAATTTGCGTTTTGCATGAATAATGCATTTTCTATTGTGGAATCCATTGGAACATTCTACAGATTTCTGTATTTCAACAATTTTGGTATTTATTATTGGTCCCTTTTCATAAAATATTTTACACAGAATTATGGATGTATTCATAAACCTTTTTACTAATGTACAGAGTTAATTAGCATGAATGATGTTCTTAACCATGTATGCAATCGTCAACTAACAACCAACAGCCTACAGCCTTCCATCTTATTTTTACAAATGAGCTCATCAGTACCATAAAATAATTTTCATATTCAAAAATGCAGACGACACCAACGAGGAACGGGCAAGCTAACGACACAATGCAATCGTCTTTTATCTTTTACCTTCCTTAAAAAAGTTTTAATGCTGGTGTCAAAAGGGAAGGGAGCGTCTGCATACAGCGTTCTCCTCTCATCATTCGGGCGCAGTCCCAAAGGCTTGGTCCATAAGTAAAAACTTTATCGTCACATTTTTACAAGGATGTCGTCATAAGTGAAGTGGAAAGATGATCATTAGTCTTCATCAGAACTCAAAATGGCTCTAGGACTCTGACATGTTAGTGACTTGCATGATGAACGTTACGTGCCATGGTATAACATAATAATTTCAATCGGAAATCTCTCATTGCATCAAGATATGACACGACACGTGAGTGTTCATAGTTCATCTGCTTAATTGTTCATCATCCAGGACGAATGGAGCAAAGCAAGTCGCAAGAAGCAAGAAGCAATAAAAGTGAAGAAGAAGAAGGCAATTTATTATTTTTATTGACTAATGTCGAGACTTGAGATCGAGACGAGACGACGCGACAGACGACACTTTAGAGACATCAACTTTATGATATGTTTTCCAGAAATGTAATTTTAAGCGAAAAGTGCTTTATTTTGACCGTCGTAGAAATATTAGTATTCAAAATTTTGATTTCGGCTCAATTAAATGTTTACTAGACACCTGTAGACAGAGGATTCATCTCAAAAGTATGTGCGAATTGAGCTTATAATTCTTTATAGAGTGTACGTGATTAAGTAGTAACATCATCACTATTTAATTGCTTGTTTCCTTCCTTAAAACCTTCCACCTTCACAATAATTGTTTGAAATACCCAAAAGAGCCCTCAAGACACGACAAAATTCATGGTTCATTTGACTTTTGACTGTTGTGAGTTTTGACTCATCCTTCGTAAAAGTCGAGTAGATTGTTGAAATATGTTTCGTCAACAGTACATTTGGTATCATAAGAAGCCAGGAGCAACGCATTTATTACAAGCACACTTGTGCACACCTGAAGCAGAAGATCAAGAACGTTTTGATCAGCAGATCATCTTCGCTCTGTGCCCTTGCGAACACACAAAATGATAGTAGCCTAAGTACTAATCAAGGGTTTTTAATGACAACATGCAACCCAATGAAGCAATGATACAGGGACAAAAGCAGTGAAAGAAAGAAAGATGCGAAGACGGGGTTGTTGATTGAATTGTGTTTAGTAGTTATTCAACTGGCCTTGAGCTTCGGGTAATGATGTTTGCTCTCTAATCCAATCTAACGAATAATAATGAAATACAAAACCTGCACGTTTTGAGCGTACGATAGTGGATTCATGTGTTTTTGTCTTTTATTAACTTATTAAGTGGAGATAAGAGGCACCTTCGGAACAAGTTGACAAGGAAGCTATCATAATCAAGATTTACGTGATGAGCATGCTGGGGCTCCTTCAAAACTCATTCTTCTCTCCCTTGTTCCAAAAGTGCTCGTTTGCATTTCCACAAAACGTCTCAAAAACTCAAATCTTCATATATGCAAACAAACTGCTTTTTTTATTCTTTATCTGACTGAAGACGTGCAGACTACAGACTTTGCACAAAGCTCCAGTAATAAAGTAGAAATAAAATACACACGACTTTTTAAAAGTGGCTTTTGCAAATTTTTTCATGACATTTTCCAACTAATACTGCTACTATAATAAGGAACAGTCACAATTTCGCACAACACATCCGTAATGTAATACTATCCTGGTGTCCCCAAAAGGTTCTTAATTTGAAGAAATACTCCTTTTCCTTTCCTCATAAAATCTTTTATTAAAATGGGTCAAAAGTGTAATAAAAAGGCATGCTCAACAAGTTCAGTAGTCAACAACGTGCAAATCTCATTATTGAGTTTGGTAATAGTAATAATCATAAAGTCCATTTGCATTTCCCACTATGCAAACCACATCACCATTGCTCAGCACTAACAAATAGCAAAACACAAATAATGGCAAAGGTGCAACAGCAACAGCTTTGCTACTGCATTCGTGAATCGACTAGCGAAAACGAGTATAAGATGAATTTATGAGAAAAATGGGACAAGGCGTAAATTGAGAATCGCCAAATTTTTGCCTGATGCACAATTCCACGAAATGAAATTTGCAGTTGAATTAATGATCGTTCGTCAATGATCTGAAACTTGTTGAACTGAAAAAATTGCATAACTAATATATGAATAATGTGTAGAATTTTTGCATTTCTGCACCGTAATATTGGCGACGTCAAAAGGATTGGAATTGGAATATTATTGCTCGCTATGCTGCACTGGGTGTCCCAACTGTATGCAGTATTTACTTTTGTGATGGAAGATCATAATGAAAAGAGCTTTGAGATGATGACGAAGGAAATGATCACCAAATACTGTCAAAAAGTAAATAGACAGAATCGCCATATATTTACAAAGTTTCTCCCTTTGGTTCCCTTAGGTCCTTATGACTTATGAGTGTGGACAATGAGCTCCTTCTACGGAAGGTACATCCATGTCACTCGAACATCTTTTCATGGCAATGTTTACTTGTCAGCTCATTATACATTGACCATTGCATTGCCAACATGCCAAACAACTGACAACTGCTGAACTGAACAAGCACTTATGATGAACAGCTGAACAGCATAACGATGCTGAAAATAGTAACTAAGTATAGTAAAAGTGAATTGAGAATTGACTTGACACATCGTTGTTGGGATGACTTCATAATATCAGAATTGTGCAAACAAGGGACACTTATGTCATTAAACCGACTGGAACCTCAACCTCGTAAAAACATCAAGTCGTAGGTACATGTACCTTTTTGTTGATGCAATAACACATCATCTTGGTAGTTAAAACCGAAAGTGAAACTCATAAAAATTTCGCAAAATAGATGATAAAAATGTCATTATTCTCAAGAAGTACAGTCAGAACTTCTGCATCTCCCAAAATTAGCAAGCCAGTCAAAATTCTGCCGTTGTTGTGCATTTGTCATAAAACGCACGACTCATCATTTATACACATCAAAACCTGCAATTTTATTTTGCAAAAAAAGCTTATTTTAAGTAGCATTTCGTAGTTTACGGTCGTGTGAATTGGTGACTTTGACGTGTACAAACTTTAAAATTAAGCTTGAATTAACCAGAATTCCGGATAATACCAACGGGTTTGTGTTTATCGACTTGCGACAGTGCAGAGGAGTTGTAAAAATGTCCATTTGAACATTACTGCTTCTCTTGTTTACCTCATCGAAGGCAAAACTGTTACTTCATGATGAAGGAACATTTTAAAGACGATGTAAAAGTTCCTTCTCTCTCATTTCCTTTAAATGCAACAAAGGGAGAAGACGAACCAAAACACGAAGTCACATTACAAATGAAAATGAACGAGACTATCACGAGAGGACCATGCATGGAAACGAAGGAAAATGACACGACACGATGTCCCTGTGATGCATTGACTTTAGGGCTGCGTCTTCCCAAATCAAATCAACAAAACGATCTCTCTAGGAAGTGGATTCTCATTTCAAATTCCTTTTGAGAACTTCCACTTGTTCAACGCGATAGAGGCTCCTTATACGAATTTTTATGGACACTGAATACCTTAGCTGACACTAAAATCCCGATGACACGTTATTTCTACAAAAATCACTATCACTTCTTCATTCTTGCTCCTTCAAATGTTTTCCTTTCGTATTAAAACTACAACGCTCAAGAATCAAAAAATATGTAACCTTATACGTGCATTTATCGAAATTGGAATCGCATTTTAGTATTTTTTCCCTATCCAACCGAACTGTGATCCGCACTTTAAATCCTAGCTTTTGTAATCATTGTCAACCTAAATTGTAGTCTTGTTATGAGGTTAATATGTTGTGTAATATGAGGAATATGTATGTACTGAAGCTCAAATTTGATGGCCGAAGAGACACAAATGCTTTTCATTTCGTATATTTCAAGTCTCTGAAGGGGTGAGGACGTCCCGTCACGTCAAAATTGTAAATCCTCCTTTTATTTCCTGAATCTGCATAAATTAGCATTGATTAGACGATAGTGCAGTTGTTCAAATCAAGTTTTCTTCCTTGCCTCTCAGCAAATGTTGAGTTTGTGTAGCCACTTTTTGTCCACAATTGGTCATCTAGTCAATGAATTTCGCACTGATGCTGCTCTTATTTCCAAATGGTCAAATAATGTAGGTGACCAGTGAAACTAAATCTTATACAACAATCAGCAATGTTAATTCTATACGAAATGGCACTAGTAGGCCTGTAAAGTCTTTTGGAGCATTTTGTCGTACATGTTAATTTGCATTATGTTTACATTAAAGCTCAATGCGAAAATTCGCATCGAAGTTTCAATGGAAGAATCTCAAGTATGTACACACATAAGGAAAGGATCAAAACTCAGAAAGACAAGAAAGATAAAAAGATTGAATGCAGAATTTTCCCAATAAGCACGTTCACTTTGTTACTGTACTCCTCATTTGCACTTTGTTGACCGGGTGCATGCCTTGCGTGCATTGTGCCCCACAACAATGCATATTACGAGCACCTCATGCTCATGCATAAATCAGAAAGACACGTAATCACAACAACAACGCATTCTGCACTAACACAATGTGGATCGCGGGAATGAAAATGAGAGAGGACAATAGACCGTAGCTCAAATGCAAACACTTTCAGTACTTCCTTCCTGTCTCGTTTGCTCCAATTCATTGAGGGAGGTTTGTAGAACTGTAGTCTTACTACGATTACAAACCTTTTTTCCTTTTGTAGTGCATTAATTCAAATCAAGAAGACATACTGCTTTGTATTTATATTTCGTTTTTTTTGCAGTCTTAAATATAATAGGAACTACATTTATAATTTTTTTAGCTCCCACTGTTTATACTTGTCGATGGTACTTGAAGAATGGATTAGGAACTTGAAATCTGGTGAGACAGTGTCCGTTTGTCATCTGCTTAAGGCTAAAAACAGGAACATAACAGCAGGTGAATAGGGCAAGTAGAGTGAAAACACATTAGTCAAAAAATGACACAACGGAAATTGTCCAACGTCATCTCGCCTCTTGAGAATAATGACGTGGCATGATGACCTGGACAGAGCAAAAAAAAATCGCATGGGACTTATATGAGGTCATGTTTTGTACACGAAGGAAAATCACGCTCACCACATTTTTAAACGTCCACTCACTGTAAATTAGATAAAGAGTACAAAAAAACCTTCATACACCAGATGATTCGACCACAAAAGCGCATTTGTATTTTGTTCGCTAATTTTTTTGGTTATGTTGTGTTTATGCTGTTGTTAAAAGTTGTAAAAATGAAGATATAAAGGCTACCTTCTTGTCTGCCCACGATGATACAAGCTTCCTTGGGATGATCTTATATTCTACTACCAGGAACCCTTGCACAACATTCGCAACATGACATGACGCATAATTTGAAGCAGCTTATTAGTCAAAATGCAGAAGGTGAAGCAGTTTGTTTTTGTGTTTTATAACTATGTTAAAATGAGCCGTGACGACTTTACGTTTTATGCCCGTTAGCTCTACTTTCCTCTCTCGAAATTGACCCTGTGAACTCCCACGCTGGATTTTTGCTCTGTGAACAATCCATCTTGTTCTGACAGAATGTCGTATAAGTTGAAGTCGAAGGTGAGATGAGCACATGCATTTTGCCACCGCATAAAAAACATGAGTGTCCGAGTAGAAAGCTTTGATTGCCGATTCTCGCGCACTAAATGATTACCACGAGGACCCATAATAAGTTTGTGTAACATCAAACATCCTTCGCATACTTTGACTTTAAGGGAAGTCTGAAACGAAAGAGCTAAACTGCTCAAGGGAAGCCAAGCCAGCCACACCGCAAAGGTAAAAGGCAAAGCTGAAAGCAAAGTTATAAAATTGGAAATGGTAATAAGGTTTGTGAAATCCTTTGACCCACCGCACGCATCCTTCGTCCATCAATGGAGTGAAGTGCTTGCGCTCAATTGCTAACTGATCAGTGACAAAAGCTCAGTCGGAGCTTAATAAGCTGCACATGTGCGACTAAAATTGATTGGCCCTTCAATCTCTATTCATTTTACATTAAGGAGAATCATTCAGCCACTTCATTTTATAGGTTTATAATCTACGACGCATGCGAAGTCTGTATGCTGTTTCGATCAAAGTTGTCAATGTACGCCTTCGACACTTTTTCAGCTTGAAACTATTGAGGACCTTGTCCTTTTACTCATCCAAGTGATTGGCAAATTGATATCAGGCCAAATTAGGAATCCCCATGCAACCACTTTACCATTACCACTTTGTGACGTGATAAAGCACCAAGTAATGAACGACGACGTCGCGTCTCCAAACGCAATCGTCAACACTGTGCCTCCTCGCCTCTTCGGCCTTCTGCGCTAAATCAAGACTGACTTAAATGTATTGGTCAAAGAAATCATTAGCCGTTAAAGGGTGACGTTCAAAATGTACTAAACAAACGACACCAATAACAAGACAAACTTTTGATCTTAAAGGCAATCTTAAGAATTAAAAGACATAGTTCTCAGTCGTCACCTATGATTATGTCTGCGTGATTACACATTAAATTTTGAACAAACTACACAAAAAACACCATGTGGGCCATAAACGAGAACATGATGATGACGGGCAGCGTTGACTTTCCCGACCCACGCGTCAAGTCTAAATGCAAGGCAACAACTTTTGCTGATATTGTTGTTTGGTCCCAAAAACCTAGCTAAAAAGGATTGAAGCTGACGGTAATTCGACTTTTTGTTCATCTCTCACCTTTGCTTGTAGCTTCAGATTATTGCATCGCAGATTATGCATTGCATCTTACTTTACGTTACGTCGCTCGTCGTTGCCCCATTTGAAAATGCCTTATATGGACCTGACCGCAATAAACATTCCCGTCATTTGGACACATGCACATGGAGTTTAATGTCGCGACTACTGCTCATTCTGTCGCCCTTGTGTTTGGTTTACTCTTGGGATTCCATCAGATTACAAGACGTTGGTAGTACGTCTCAAAAAATTTCTGAACCACACATTTCTGTGCTTGGTTTCTTGGCTTTTGCATATAAGAGCGAAAGTACTTTTCGAGTACAACGCTCCATGCTGTCTTTTACACTTTTCATGACTCGTACGATTTTTTTTTACATTTATGACTACCTACAGTTACCACATGATTTTAATCATATACTCTATCCAAAGAAATCCGACTTGCAAATGTACTTATCATGCGAAACGGCCTTCAGGCGCTTTAAAGTGCGTACATAAAGTAATCTTGAGACGGAAACCATCATCATTTCGGGAAACGATCAAAAATCCTCATCCTATCGTCCCATCAGAAGCGTTTTAATGCAAATTATTATTATGAGTCACTTTTCGATTTCGTTCCTGACACTGAAAAGAGCTGTAAAAACAACTTACTCATTTTGCAAGGAATTATGGGTGACGACAGTGACGAGCGAAACACTGACTCAAAAGGACCCATTAGAACCAAAAGTCAGGTTCACAATTTGCACAGAAGACAGAAGCTGACTTACGTGACTCAAAGAAGACACAAAAGAAGAACTGAACATTTTTATCAAAGACCTTGTGTGTTCATTAAGACGCGTGAAATCACTCAGGGGAGATTTGGGGAAACCACTAAAAATGCAACGGGCAAAAAATAAACCACATCTAATTGTTGTAAGGTCGCTTCCATTTTCCATCTGCATACATCCTGTGTGCAAGCAATACAGGGGAGATTTGGGGAAACCACTAAAAATGCAACGGGCAAAAAATAAACCACATCTAATTGTTGTAAGGTCGCTTCCATTTTCCATCTGCATACATCCTCTGTGCAAGCAATAAAGCTTTAACATGGTACTAAAATCTATTAAAATGCAATAGAGATTCGATCAAATGAAATTGAAAGTGAACGTGAACACTTGCTTTTCCGTTCCTTTTATATTACAGCTTTAAACTTCAGGTTTGTGCTACAAGAAAAAACGACAGAATCTCATCAACTTAGCACTAAAAACCGTATCTAATCTCAAAATGTAATAGATGATTTGATTTCTGAGGCACTATGCAATAACAAAAACAACACAAAATCTGTGTGGTCGTTTGTTCGAAATTACATAATATTTTTAATTCCGTTGCAATTAAATTGCACTTGGTAATTATTAAAATTAAATATAACTAACATTTATAGTTTGGATTTTGGCCGACTTCAACGAAAGAATATCGTTTGTTCCAATTTTCAGTACATTTCTTGCGCTTAGTAAGAAACGATGAAGATAAGTCCGACGGATGGACAGATAAGCCAATATAGTATACTACTATGAGTGAAATGTACTTTACAAATGCTTTTACCAATTTTTAAGATGCTAAAGTGTGATAGAACCATTTATTGCATCACTGTCGACTGTACACGTTGAAATCTATTATCCTTTCTTCTGTCTCGTTGTCCTAAATTCAAGTTTTGTAGAAAAAAAGTGAGACGTCCAACAAACAGCTAGAGTAAACAATGAGATTAGCTAAACCTTTACTAACTAATAGCTGCTACAGCGTCATTTATTAATGACAATGTACCTATAAGTAATACCAGTTAACCTTACAACATAAAATGGCAAGGCAGATTTTTCGTTGTTTTTTTTCGGAAAGTGATTGTTACGCAAGGTAAGGTTCACAGGATAAATGGATAACAAAACCAATACAATGTGTTATTTATTTGTTAACGACTTGACCTCAAGATTCCATTTTGCGTGGGGATTGTTTTGGTAAAGTGATTTGTCTTTGTAAACTTGTTGTTCAAAAGCTCTAGATTCAAGATAACGTCGACAGTATTTACCATTTTAACAATTTAGTATTATTCAGCAGTTAACTTTGATCGTGTTGGCATTTTAAGTTTAACGTGTGACATATTGTTTGTGGATCCTTATCTTTTAACTATTTCGCCCAAGTGGAAGTACAAGACGAAGTCCGAGAGTGTGGTGTCAGTCTCGTTGAAAGTAAATCTGGCTACTAAGTACAGTTGCAGCTTGCGTCTTACATGACAAGACTGACTGACTGACTGACCTATATTTTCACAAGACAATTTACAACTGAATCCCAAGTTATTATAAACTGCTTGCTGCTGCCGCTAATGCTAATAACAACATTGTCTCTTTGTGTAGGGACGAGTAAGAGGAATTTCTCAGCGATCAAAACATTTCATTTTCAGCCTTCAACCCTTTACACTATATACTTCAACTTAAACTCCAACCACCGTTGCGTTGTACTAAAAGTAAACCATTGTGAATTCCAAAGTCTTTGCATTCGCATTCTTAACTTCTAAGTTCTAACCAACATAGTACAATCGACTGCGTCGTCGACGACTCCCAAGGTGTACTCGGGAACTGTAACATTACGGTAATTACGAAAGATACACAGAACAGATTAGCATAAGCACAAACATCACGTCGACAAACGTTGTCGAAGCTCTCGGATTTTGAACTGTGTAGTTACAGCACTAATAACTAATAACGTGGCATGTCGTCTACTGTCCAACAGTCCAAGCAGTGCTGAATGCTATGCAAATGCAACGTAAAAAACGTAACAATAAATCGTACACTAAGGCTTTTTAAAGTGCTCTGCCACATGGGAAAAATGCGAATAAACCTTCTTCGTCGCTCCTTCTCATTTACAATCTATGCAAATCAGTTGTGCCAGTCGCCAGTCGGATTATGCTGATTACCCGATGAAACTTACTCAGATGTAATGTTATTGCCGAGCCGAGGAATGAGGAACGAAAATGAAAGGGTTAGGCCGGTTAGGTTAGACCATCGTAAAAACTGTGTAGGCAAAGGCATGGCAAACCAAAACCCAAGTCTAGTAATCAAATGAGTTTTCTAGGCTAGATACTTGAATAAGACTTTTGGTTTGTTGCTTGGTGTATCATATCGTTTCATTTCATATCGGTATCTTATAACTTGGTACCATTTACCATTCAAAGGTGTATTGTTGAAGTCGAAGCTGTTGAGTTAAAGAATGTAATAATAAAATGGTCATAATCTTGTTGAGAGTCCACCCATTCACTCGGACACGTTTTGTCGTGAGCTTACGTTAGAAGAAACGTCTCACAAGCGCATTGATGCTTGCACCCTCCTCCCTGTAAAAATCTTGGCGTACGCACTTTCCTATGCATTTTTTATGCAAGAGAATAATAACAAATGGAAAAATTCTTGTGTGAATAATAAGTTATCGTGAATATCTACGAGTCTATGAGGCACTCTACGATTCCGATTATTACAGCACAATAGCCACACTGCCACACAATAGAGCAATATCGAATTACATAAAAGACTGGATTGACTACCAATAAAGCAAAGAATCTAATACACTTGTACATATCTGCTCACGTATTTGTAGACATTAAGTTAACGAAGTACGAACAGAACGTACTTAAGAACTTTTATGGAAGTATGCAAGTAAAGAAAAAAAGTGTTTTGCTGTGAAATATGAATCCGAATTGATTGCCGACTGAAAATTACAGCTTTTCCTTTAGCGTACAATCACATAAGTCACTTTCTCATTCACAAATCGGTATAATCATTGGGCGGACCGTAGAATTCTTTTCGGTGAAGTGGAGAATGACAGACGGCGAACGCTATTTCATGTGTGCGCAAATGAACTGTCGTCCGCCCGTTTCGGCCTCTTTTAACGTAATCTTCGTTGAAATGTGGAATGAACTGAATGTATCAATAAAGAAAAGTGGTAGGATGTAAAGTAAATACATACGTTGAGCCTTGAGTCGAATTATTTCATATTGAGTGCCACATGGTGAAATGTTAGATACAAGTTTTGTGAAGAGATACCATATTGACATGACATTTACTAGCAAAATCGTGCACGTGGTGCATCATGCATTCGTCGTGTCGTGTGATTACCGCATTTACTACGAGTGAGATGCATGAATCATGTTTGTTTTGTCTGACTGAGCAATTTTGAGCGTTAATCTTGTAAGAAGACTGAAGAAACAACAAAGTTACGATATTTGACTGAGAGTTTTTAGTGCTACCGCAACTGGGATGGTCACGTTGTTGGACATACATTTTCGCGTGAATTTCGTATGTACACACATGCCAATTGCCAATTGGAAATTTTAGAGACAATGGCCAGGGAGATTTTTGCACTTTGTTATTTTGTTGAATATTCGCAAAGAGTTTCTTGTTGTTTATACATACTTTACAGTTTAGTGGAAGCAATTGTAAATCAAGTTGAGATGAATTGGTCCGGCGTGCAGATGCATTTTGAACCGTTTCGTTGTAAGGAAGCCGAACAAAAAAAGTCAATCGTCAATCCCCAAAAAATTAGAGGCTGTGGGCAAGTCGTGTCGTGTCAAACCAAACCCTCAGCACACATTAAGTCCACGTTAGCAGTGGACAACGATACTTGACAACGGGATACGGTCAAAAGACACGGAGGGAATAAGGTTGAAGAGTTCCGCATGATAAACTTTCTCTTTCATGTCTATTATTTAAGTTATGTTGTCCATTGGTTTGAGTCGCAAACAAGAAAATAAAACAAGACGGCGAGACGATGACGGACGACAATGACGACGACCCATTTGACTTTGTACAAGTGCAAAGAACAATTAAGTACTACATGCAAATGGGTAGCAAAACTTTGTGATTGTTGCAACGACCGGCAAACGATTGATGCAATCCAGCACAACAAAAAAATCTGCAAAAAAGAGTCGTTTCAAGGAGACCACATATGTACAATGAAAAGGATGCGTAATCCACTTTACTCAAAGACCACTTGTGAATTATTAACGGCTGCAACAGAATCCGTACCGGCTAACATTAATTTGCAATATTGTGTCATTCTTGTGATTTTTTGCTTTGAACAAGATACTTTTCGTTTTTACTGTTGTTTACTGCTGTGTTTACTATGAGTTTAGTTACCTGTAGGTAACTGCATACTTCTTCTTCCTCTTGGGCCGAACCACACGGTTATCCCGTCACTTTCGCACATGGCATAACAAACAACAAATAACTGACTTACATTTTCGTTTTTTTTGTCCCAGTGTGTCTCAACGGTACAGTTTGTTTTCCTTATATAGGAACGACCATAACGGTACTTAATGACTCTGATACGTTGCGACGTGGACGCGTGTTTAATGGACCATGCGACATGCGTCGATGCGACATATGTTAGAAGAATTGTCGTTCGATGCTCATCAAAACAAGTCTTATGAAAAATTACATTGTGCTAGTGTTGTTCACGTTTGTGTTATATTAATTTCAATTTCAATTATGTCTCGTGTGTGGTGTGTGATACGCTTTTTCGCCTGTCTGGTGTTTGGTTTGGTCTCATCTCATCACAAACTAGTAAATGAAGCCACAAGCCTTCAAGAAACATTCTTCTTTGGACGCAACATTAGCAAGCATACTATAACTAAACCATCTTAAGTAATGGTTTGCAAGCTAATGAAAAGATTAGCTTTGCCTTAATGGATTGTAATTAAATGAGAATTAGCGACGTCTCCCAAAAAGATGAAGTGATAAGTCCGTAGTTCAATTTGTTGTAGGCTGGACATTATGTGTGTCGTGGAACGAACAATAAAACAGGCGACGATTATGATGATGAGCCAACAAAACTAATGAACAATAGTTGAGCACTTTTCAGCCAAGTTTTATAATCACTTGGTGATTTAAATGATAAAGTACAAGTAATCGAACGAAGGTAGGATGTAATGACGTAATTTTAATGCATTTTGTTTCCTGCGTTTTTCTTTAGACACGTTTAAGGTTATGCAAATTTCGCATGTGTGAACAACTTTAAAAATTGTAAATTAGGGAAGAAATCCGTACATAAAAGATAATGGTAAACTAAAAGGTCTTGTTATATGAGAAATAATCCGGAATTCCATGTATACAATTCACATGTTCATTGGAGTCAAGGAGTCATGGCCTGTGACATGGCGCATCATCATATCATCGTCCAGAAAATCCAGACTTGAAAAGTGCCTCGTGTCCCATTAGCGAAAGTCGTAAATTGGCAAAGGACACGTTCCATCGTTCCAAGTCATGATGTCCCTGATGTGTGAGAGAAATCGTGTATTCTGGCCCATTTCATGCAAAAATTCACACTGGGGGAAGCGACAATCAGCTTGTTTATTTCAACCGATAACTTTGCGTGCGGTGAAGGCTAATGGAATTCCTATTCCTACTAATGACAGAAATCTATTTAACTCGTAATTTTTCTTGTTAAACGATTCACATGCATTTCCCACTTGGTTGATGCCTCATACTCATGATAGACGGGTCATAACTGCACGAGAGGAGAGCGATACTTGCACTTTTTGAAAGGACAAATGCGCACAGTTGGTCGATTGTAAAAATTGTAATTGTGTCCATCACAGTTTGTCTTCCCACATCCTTGGAAAGTCTTATCATTGCAAATCAAAGGAACAATGAGATAATAATAGGACCTATAAAGTGAACAGCACAGTGATTTGTACAGTTTGTAACATGGAAAAAATCAAATCAGATGAACAAACAAAAGGGCGTAAAAAATGTCGCCATGTGTGTTCCTTCTGTGGATGAGAGACACAGTTTTTAATTCAACTGACAATGACCTTCGACACTATGTGTCACACAAGCAATCCATTATGACTGTCCAATGCAATTTACTATCGTCATGAATTCAGAGTCAAATGGCCCATTATATATGCCCCCGTGTGGGCTATGGTTGCAAATGCTAATGCTCAACCCAATGCCAAATGTCACAAAAGAGAAAATTCTTCAAGAACGTTCTCAAAAACATCATTCCACAAAGTTGAACTGTTTATTATGTTCATTGCATGCATTGCACTGGTCGTAACTAATTGAACCACAATTAAAATAGAGTCGAAGGCTGATTTAATTGGGTTATTGTGCCTGTCCCACCGTGTTGTGAGTGACGACTGACGACCTACTGAAATGACCATGTTATAATTCTCACAGAAGCTGCTGGCAAGTCACAAAAATGCTTCCAACTCGTATTTCCTTTTGTTTGCCTGTTCGTTATTTGTACCGGATCGTGTCATCGGAGACCTTTAGCCTTTATCCAATTTAAATTAGCAGCACAGCATGTCAACACGGATTTAATAAAATACAAAACAAAATGGTACAGTAAGATCGTAAATTGTCAAAAATGGTTGCAAGGTGTTGTGTACTACAATCAACGACACGTTGAATTACACACGGTCTTCATGCTTGATATGAAATGATACCGCAATACGTACGACTTTGTTGTAACGTAACATTTGTAACGACTGCTGAGCTGAGATTGACCGACCGAAACTCGACACTCGAGTCGACAATGACAGCACCGGTGCAATTAGCATCAAACACTAGACAAGGGACGGTGGTCAAGTGGAATTTTATACCAGTGTATCTTGCCAACAAAAAATCGTAGTCAGAAAACATATAACATCGGTTTAGATTAGATACTCAATACAGAGGACCAACCCAGAAAATCCTTGTCCACCGAAACGGACCAGTCAGTCGAAGCAGGTCAATCAAGTGGAACTAAGGAAGAAGAGCGAAAAAACGATCAAACTTCTTTGACTCAGCCAAAAACCAAGTTGTACAACAACAATACATGGGACAAAAGAGATTTAAAAAAATTGTGCAGTCTGTAACATGATTATTGTGTTTCTTGTAGCAATGCAATGTCTCCTCGCTCTTGCTGTCTGCTCATTGAGACTCGACTCAGACTCAGATTGAGTTGAAAGTGAGATGATGATTGTTGGAGAGTTGGACCGTTGGACACAGGTCTGGTCAGTTCATGCTTAATACCGGCTCAATGGCTTTATTATCTCGCCTTCAGCCCAACTTCTTCATTGATACACACGTATAAAGAAAGGATAACCATGCACACTCCCTTCTTGATCAAATGTCTATTCTTCGTCTCTAATCTTTGTAATGGGCTTGCAACTAGTGACTTGGTCACTTTGCTCTACTATTATAACACAACACACCTGAATGTCACATTTATTATGCTTCCACTTTACAGAACTTGCATGAACGAGCCACACGTTGCATTTTTATAGATTTCTCTTCATGGCAAAGGTGTACTTGTCCTGCCATTCCTACCGTTACTTCGCCACTCACATTTCATAGGTGCAATTTAAATATAACAACTAAACTGACGACAAACCAAATAACATGAATTTGTTTAAAGACTACTCCAAGCTTGAGGCTGGGATGGGATCGCCAGCTGTCAATCCTCTTGAATCTATAAAAGATTTCATTTAATCAAGCTTCGACGCTTGACGTTTGTCTCGCCCTGAAAGTCTAGTTAAGCGAAATGACACTCCAATGCGGTGACACACACTTTTGTATCACACGTATCAACGTATCCCATATCTTCTCATTTTTAATCACGACGACTCAAGTTAAGCCTTAACTTAATTCTATAGTGAATGATCAACTTGATTGACCACAAATGAGCTTCTGTAAGTCGTTCCATCGTTCCGACATGTGAAGCCCAGATGCCAAAAAGTGCATCATGCATCATGCCAATTGAGAACGTCAACGTGTCGGTGAATTGCAAAAGGAATGCTAATCAATCGTGACACCAAAATGAACCAGAGTTTCGTATGTAATTGAACCAGGTTTTGAAAATAGTGACAAACACGACTCGGATTAATAAAGAGAGAGTTTTAAAACTCACTCCGTCTTGTTTATACGAGTACAAAAAATGCAAAACAAACAACAACATCCAACTCGATATTTGTTTAACAAAGAACGGACACAAAACCAACAAACAAAAAATTGTATACGTACCGTAATCAATGCAATCCAAATGCATAATCCTTGCGGCCAGTCCATTTTTGTTAGTGAGATTGTTGTGATGATTGATGACTGATGATTCACACACCCGGGATTTTTCACGAAGGATAATAATCAATTTGAAATTAATTTAATAGTTTATTAAACAGATTAACTTTTCAGTCCACTTTGACTGCACTTTTTTTGCCGGGTGGTAATATTTCAATAAAAAATTTTGCTTTAAGACTCTTTAAATATTGTCAATAGCAGTTAGGATAAATGGACTTGGCCGCTAGTCTTAGATGTACTCTCCTCTCAAAGTCCAGGAGATGACTGGGCCAAAGGTTTGTCCAGGTCGACTACTTCTACTTTGTCCTGCTGAACTCCATGAGAAACTTCCTTTACGTTCCTCCTTGTTCGATGGCTTGTTTCTGAATGCCCCCACACACACTTTTTAAGATCAATGCAGTTTCGCGTCTGTGTTTGCTATAATGCTTTAATGCAGTCACCAGTCACTACTCACTCTTGGTTTTTAGCGAAGAAAGGATGAACACAATGAAGAAATACATGCAGGTCGGCAGGTACCACACCACAAAAACACAGATACACACTTCTATGGCTGTTCTTGGGCTTCTCAGACGTAAGATAAGATACCTACAGTACAGGTACACTGCCCACACTTGCTCTGGTGCAATTGCAGTGATAAAGTAAAGTAAGGCATGCAAAAACCTGTACATGTTTTCCCTTTCATTCCACTCGAGCCGTCCATTTACTTTAATACTTTAATACTTTGGCATTCCACTTCAGTTTTGAAATGCTACTCAATAGCATCATTGCATTATATCAGTTTGTTTCTGAACATTGAGGAAGACGCTCTTTTGCTCTGCTTTTAGTACTTTAGGGCGTTTAGGGCAATGATATCAAGTCCACGTCAATTTCCGAAGATGCAATTATAGTAAAATCATAAATCATGCTAATAATATTTTATTCGGTTTGAATTACATGATTTCATTCCAACGTCAACTGCTGTAATGAATGACTGCACATTATGACTGCATTTCTTATTGTCCAGTTTCAATTGTGTGAATATGTTGGCATGACTCGCATGACCATTTACCAACGTGGCGAACGTGACACGGTGACATGTTTTTAATTTTCAAACGACATAATTCGTACTGCTTAACTGTTACTCATATGTGTTTCCATGTGACATTATGCGGTTGTTTGAAGTTTAGTTTGGACTTCTGTATGCTTAACAGAGTGTTAGGGAATCCCATTCGTCCAGTCACTATTCAACTAGTGCATCAAGTACTTTTGTTGAACATTTTATATTGTGTCTTTAATATTGTGGTACAATGTCGCTCAATGCAAACATTGTTGACTGTGATCCGAACCAAAATTATGATGATGAGTTGTGTTCATCGCCTCCAGCAAACTTGAATATGCAAGAGGACGACAACATGGAATTGGTTGAAACCGAAACCTCTGTGATCGGAGTGGATGACATCAACAATCCTCAGCCTTCAGCTCAAAGTGTGGATGTGAGCGACAAAATTGATTCAGCTGAAAATTTGGATGTGAACGACAACTTTGATGAGGTTCAAGAATGTTACGACAATATTGCTAAAATGGACAATTTGGAGCGGTCACAAAGCCGAAAAAAGCTAGTGGAACGTCATTTGGTCTTTGAAAAATTGAACGGGGTAATTATGAATGAAAAAGTCAACGAGATATTTCAAGCAAATCTCCAACGTAGAAACTATGTCTACGGCACTGCTTTTGGGCTCATTACAACCGTGGCTTGGGTTTACATGTGCATGCAAGATCCTCAGGTGATGGAAGCGGTATACGACGTCTTCAAGGTTATTTTGTGGTGACTCGACCGATTATGTAACATTTCCGATTCAAATTCTGTAGCAAAAATTGTTCAATTTATTATGTAATGTCATGTCACTTTGTCAAAGTAATGTATTAAATGCAAATCGATGTGAAACATGCAAGCACAAACTTCACTTGTCGGATTACGTTTAATGTTGTTTATTAGTTCGTATTTTGATAGCAAAAACGTAATTTGTCGGGTGTATCAAAATTTTGATAAGAATAGGAACTTGTAGGAACTATTGAACTATATAGTACAAAGTAAGCCGCAATATGCGTGTCATTGCGCATACATTTTCGTCGGTATAGTATAAATTACACAATTGTTATGCAACGACAATGTTCTGAAGACTTGACTTAACATACTTCGCACCAAAACAACTTCTCTTCTGGTGGAAGTTTGTTAGGAAGGACATGTGAACTAGTGATTTCAGTCCGTCTGTTTGTGACGACTGACGCCGCCGTAGACAACGCAAGTGACAAAAGCGTGTGTAACAGTGTAACATAAAAGGAAGACGTAAAATTGTTAACTCTTTCATTCAAAAAAACATATGAGTCGACGACGATGGGGACGGTTCATTGGTTCACAATGGAAATTGGTTTGGCATTAAGACACAAAGTCAAATTGTTATGTTAAATATGTTTAAGTTGAGTTTGTCGAGTATGTCTTGTGCAAAAACAAAGAAGAGCTTGAAAATGATGAAGAAACAAGAACCAATGTTCACTCGCACCATTTGCATTGAGACAGGGAAGGATCACAGTAGGAAATGCCGAATACGGGCAAATGAGTCTTGTTTGAATTGTGTGATGTGCGAATGTGTCATTCACCATGTCACTTGGGCATTTTTTGCATGCAAAATTGAGAAACAATGCAAATATTATTGTAACAAACCCACTCTCCCCAGGACATCAACGTCATCACGTTCAACTTTGCTGACTTTACAAGGTACTCTTTGGCTTCTAGATTCTGATTCACGAAAGGATTTTGGGGATTTTTTTTTCAATGCTGAAGCTGACTTTTATATTCTTTCATTTCGTGCAATGTTGACAAAAAAAATAGAAGACTATCAAAGGCGGGGGCACGAGTAAGCTACAAAGTACAGAACAGTAACAAAGATATGCATCTTAAGTAATTTTACCTTCAAAAAACCATAGGAAAACATGAAAGGGACGCCTGCACACTTTTAAGATTAGTAAAGAAAAATTCTGCTCGACAATTCGTAATCTGTTTCGCTACCTTTGTGAATTTAACTGGTATCGTGTCATTTGACTTTGGCTTTGATTCCAAGGACCTTGAGTGACAAGTCGTGTGGGTTTCCAACGTATAGTTGAAATCACTTTTTAAGGTTAAAGGTGAGAGAGTTGTAATTGTAATTCTTCATATTTTGTCTTCTCTTGTAGTCGTTGTACTAGTTTTAAAGCTTAAAAATAAGTCAAGAAAGATATCTTTTTCTGCAAAATAAAATAATGCATGTGCAAATGAGCAATCAGAATTAAGAAGAGCAAGACCTCAGAAGCAGAACCTTTTGAAGTTTATCATTTACCTAATGCTTAGTGCTAAACCTTCACTTAACAAGTTAACACTTCTTCACTGTCACAGATCAGAGTATCAAATCAGAGACAGAGATCATTCCTTCATTCCCTGATCATGATCACCTCGCATATAATTTAGATTAGAAAGCAAGAGCAACTTTATCGTTATAAAAGGAATTTTAACCTCCTTATAATAAGTTTTAGCTATAAGTATTACATTTTCTATGCTTTTAGTTCCGAGTCGCAGAAGTCAGAAATTATCAAATCATCCTCATTAAGCGTCCAAGTATCAACGTATTGCAAAACAATCTAAAAAGGATTTCATTACAATTTTATTACATTAATGCTTATTATGGGATACAGTTTTCTACGCTAATTAATAAAAATGTGCTTTATGTGTTGAAAAAACCATTTTAATCGATTCGCCCATGTAAAGCGTGAAGAATGGAGATACAAGGGAGGGATCCACAGAATAACAACACAAGCTTCCTCCGCATTCATAAAGACACAAAAGGTACAGTCACACAAGATGATCAGATGAGATAAAAAAGGTTAGCGAAGGAGGAAGAAGTTCACTGTATACCACAAATAAGGAACAGGCAGGCTGTGTTGTGTTCGCAGTGTCTTTAACATTAAAAGATCTGCAAAAAAGTAGGTTTGATTAATGAACTACTACGTAAAAATGAATGAGGGAAGCAAGGTAAAAACAGAAATGAAATGCTTTTCTGAGTTTCTGAGCTCATACCCTCATACTGGTAAGATTTAATGCATTCTTTCAAAACCGAACAATTTTAAGATCGAAAAACTAAACTTTAAAGTTTTAAAATGGTATCAATCAGGTATACTTGCTACACCTCACACCTCACAGACACAATGTACAAGGTACAATGATTGTGTAGCGTGAATATTAATGATTAAATTAAATTAAAATGTTATGATGTTATGAAAGCTCGTTGAAAAGTTTCGAAACACTGAAAAATCATACTGAAAATTATTAGCATTTCTCAATGCTTATGAAGCTCAATAAGCCAAATATTGTGGCGGGTCTTGCAGTTTTTTGGGCGATTTCATCAACATCAAATCAAAGTCCTCGTCCTCAGCAGGTCTGTAATGAAAAAGCTACTAAGGACAATGGACTATATTAAACCCAACAATTTAACCGATTGCAAGCGACAAGGATTTAAGCATTTTTGCATCATGTCATCTCATCACTGAAAAAAATACTTTTTGCTCACGGGTCTTGAGTCTTGAGCCAAGAGAGCAATGTTCTCAAAGCTCATTACTCATTACAGTATATACTACCTAATTACCAATTAGTCCTGAGGGCTACTGACGCGTTCCTGCATCCCTTGGCTTGATGCTGTGAAACCGCCTCCCTTGGTTTGTCATTGTGTCTTTAGGCTAAGCTGATGCTGTAATAAGCAGCTCATTCAACGTTAGCACTTTTCGCTTATGAATTTTGCATTGCACATTAATTTAAACACAAAAGCAAATTTGCAATCTTTGCGATCTTGCGATGTGACAAAATGATAATGTCATTTTGACTATAATGCTGCCTAATGCATGAGATCATGTCAATACAATTGCGCATGGACTTCAAACGTCATAGAAAATCACTTTTTTACAAGAATAACAATATAATCACTTAGAGAAATTTTGCATGTGACATAACATGTGCGTTAATACTTAACTGACGTGAAAATATCCTATACAAAAAGTGTGACATGTGACACACGAACAACGATGTACGAATAATTATGTATAGCTTTTAAAAAATACTCAACACAAACGCGACAATCAACGCCGACGACAATGTAATTGACTTGTCAAACGCATTCCTTTTATAACTGTCCCTTCCTTCCTTCCTGTAAAGAATAAAATGAGCTAATAACAACAATACATTATAAAATGTATGTTCTCTTAGTCTTCTTCTTCCCGGTTTGCATTTCCTTATCGTTGAATGAAGAATTTTAAGTCTGAGGTTCACAGGCTTCATGACGAGACAAAAAATGATTGATTTTTTTTACCGATTGCGATCGTTTATATACAGTCTGATTTTATTGTTTCCAATTGCGTTGCATATGTCGATTGTTCATCTTCTCTTCACAGAAGGGTCGACGGACATCACATAGACAATGCAAAAGTCGAATTGAAATGCAGGAAGAATGAAGTCTTCTTCAACCAACCGCCCACATGGATTTGCAATCATGTAACCAGTGAGCAATATAAAAATGTGGTGCTACTCTCCTTTTTCACTAGAGATGAACAGGTGTGTAGGAAAACATTACAGTCGGACCAATTAGTTTCATATTTCGTCTGAGAGTGAGACTATACTGAAAATGTGTAAAGTGAATCTCCTTACAGTGCGTGTAACATCCTTCGTTTTCACGTGCTGATTGCTCTGGCACTGAGTTTCAGCATTTAAAAAGGCAAACTCGCTCACAAAGTGAGATTAAATGCGAAAAAAATGAAATCGAAAGTGGGGATACATGCAATTCACATTTCTCATTACGTGACTTGCCGGTGCACTGTGGGATTGTACTATGGCACTGCTCTATTGTCTTATACTCTACATAATTGTGTCGTATTGTGCATAGTTTTTTTTACGCATTTTAGTCTCAACGATTAAGCAACGAACGCGTTTTTCTTGTGCGTTCCTTCGTTTACGATGCTTACTCATTATTGCTCTCCGGTTTTTTGTATCAAGGAACGATACATCGTTGAACACTGTAGTACAACAGTTAACAAAATCATTTGTAATGGAATATACGGGCATAAGTACGCAAGTGATGTCCAAGAAAGGAATTGGGATGGTATGATTTTTGGACAGGGCGAGTCTCAAGTCTCAGTCAGTGATGCTGTGATGATGTGTTTGAATCTTTTCTTTCTCTGAGAGTGAGCCACATATTTTTGCTGTGCACTTGTTTCATTTCCTTGTATTCAAACCTTGGCATTTAGTTGATATGGCATGTAAATAATAATTTGAGTGATTGGAGAGGAGGAACGCGATGACGCTTTGTTGGACAATGAGAAGACATTAACGTGGCATTTGGCATTGTGGACGTTGAGTCATCTTGTCCACCCCCTCACATCTCATTCCAATAATACATAGCAATCATGCTGGAACGCTACAATAAAAGGCTATCTAATCATGTCAAATTATTTCTTGAACAGAAGGGCAAGGGTACTTTTCGTTTTCCTAGTACATAGTTCCATGATGAAATGATGATGACATGATGACGTTTGATACTACTTAATGTATTTTAATTCGGTTTCATATTAAAATGCATCGGTTATTAAAATTAGATATAGTTTAAACATGAACATTCCTTGACAAGACGCAAGATCCTAATATAAATGTATGCTATAGTTGACTTTGAAGACGTTGCCAGTTGCCAGCTCGGATTCGATTGACTCGAATTCACTGCCCTTGCCTTGCCGCATCGTTTTCTCTATATTATTTTGTTATTTGTTTGTTCTTTAAAAACTTATTATTCCACAATGAGCTTGAACGAGTGCACTTTGTTTTTAACATGGCAATGGCATGATAGCATCTTTGAGTCATCTTTTCATTTATTCTATGTGATGTCTATCTCTGCCATTTCACTCTTCCTTTACTTGATTATGACCTTT
>JABASF010000538.1:0-38644 GCA_019776145.1 Harlomillsia oculata
AGGATGTAAAGTGATAAAAGGACGACGTTGTAAAAGAATGTGATTTACTATAGGAATTAATGACTAGTCTGTACAATGTTTTGGTTTCAGTTTTGGATTATCCTGACTCTGACTGTATACAAAACTTTGACAGTGAGTATGTATGTACTGTACTGCATTTTACAGTCGTACAGAGTTGATATATTGGTGTACATTTTCATTGTTTTTATTACGTCTTAGCACCTTCGTTCATGCAAACTATGTATTTAACTGACACAAGTCTTTTGTAAGCATGCCAAAGTCCTCTTTAAGGATTGGGTTAAGTGCTACGTTTTCAGTCCTCAACATTTCCGCGTTGAGTGCATGCAGAAAATTGAGTTGGAAACTAGAAACTATATAATAAGTTATAGCGGCGGTATTGCACACATAATAATGCAGTAGGATCTTTGTCAGTGCAATGCCAGATTGTGTCTAGAACATAATCATGCAAGCAAAGGGTTGGCTTCGACTTTATCAGACGGGCGGACAAGACATGAGAATCTTCCTGACCAGACCTTTGACCAGTGGAACTCTGTCATCAAATTTCTGGCACACACACAATGCGTTGATGTTGAGTGGGAACGAGAAAATGTGGAAACGAGATTTTAATAAACGCTTTTGCCATGTACTAAAAGTACGGGAGGGGAGAAGAGAGATATTATATGCAATTTTCGTGTCTTTCTTTCATTGAGTCCTGCGAATTAGGAATTAATAAACAGAACAGCATCACCAACAGGATCCCATATCCCATATCAATATCACCCACCATTTAATCTATTATAAAAATGTAACTTGTATATTATTTTAGTATAAACGTAAATTAGTAATGTTGGCGCTGAGAGTTTTAGGATTCCGATTTTTCTGTTCTGAATTCTAATCCAACTGAAAATGTAAATTCTGTTAGTAATTTGTGTTAAAACAGGATTTGTGTTGAAAATCGATTTTGTAAACCAAGGCGAACAAAATGGGAATGTGCGTTAGGCGTATTAGCCATTAATGCAAGGTCTCCAAAACTGGATGCAAATCAGCTTCCATAGACGAAAGCACGTCACGATTTGGAGTCATTGAAGATTTTGTCACCGGCAGTTGAAGATGCCGTTATCCTGCTTTTCTACATTGTATCCTGTTGGCGGTTGTTTGCAAACTGGAGTCTGTGTAAGATTGCAGGTTGCAATCGCAGGATACATTGTGAGTATTGTTCCCACCTTGCAATTTCTTCTGAAGAAGATTGTACACTGTGTGGCATCTCCTGTCTCATCTTTTATATTTACAGAAGGCCAGACAGTATTATTTAAGGTTAGCAAACCAGTTCATCACAGTGATTATGAATCTGACAGTATGGAAACAGGATAGAGGATATGCCAGCATCATTTATAAAATGAACATTACTACCTGTTGCACGAGGTATGGTCGCATTTCTTATCATTAATGTATACTTCGTCCTACCCGTGAGTTGCTGTAAACAGGGTCCAGTTGGATTTTTTGGAAGTCAAAGCTGCAGCTTTTGATTATGTCACTCGCAAAAATATTTAGTATAAAAGGTTCCGTCTGTGAATGTGAATGCTGCTTTAACACAGACATTTGACAAGTTTTGCTACAAGAGATGTGAATACGAAGAATGCAAAAACCAGTAGGCATATACACCATTGCGGAAGGAAATGTCGTTTGGGACTATTACATAAGCTGTGGTTCATTGCTCTTGTTTACGAGTTTTATTGTGGGAAGTAGTCGAGTTTTATTGCAAGCCTTTGTGATAAAAACGTCCTATGCGGTAGGCAAATCAGAAAAAAATAATACCAATTTGTTATTTAGCTTCAGGCAATTGTACCGTACCTTTGAGTTTTGTTCTGTTCACACCTGCTTGCTTTTGAAATACAAGAATCGGAAACTAATGTTCTAATTTCAATGATAAATGAAAATACTACATCTGCCCATTCATTCGTGTCGAGTATTTTGCGTTAGCATATAAAATTGCATTCAAAGTGAAGAAAGTACGTTTTTCATGGCTTTATTCAATGAATTTTTGGAATCACGTTGACGATTGCCGTTAACTGATTACTCCATAAACGGTTTGCGTGTTTGTTGTAGTTGTAGTACTAACAGCAAT
The DNA here is from genome assembly GCA_019776145.1 of Harlomillsia oculata. NCBI lineage: Eukaryota > Metazoa > Arthropoda > Collembola > Entomobryomorpha > Oncopoduridae > Harlomillsia > Harlomillsia oculata. The sequence continues at coordinate 2,126 of JABASF010000538.1, forward strand.
CACTGACAATGCAAAAAGCACCGCTTTTTCCATTACAAGTGCACAAAACGTTGAAATAAATTGTTTGTTGTCTGTAATTTTTTCTTGTTTTCCGGCTTGTTTTGACTGATAATGTGTGCCGAACTGAGATTGCTAAGCGTTATATAGTATTACAAAGCAAAAATGCAATTTCCTAAGGATATGGTACAAAAACACAGAAAGTCCGTTAATTACCCATCACATCAGCCATCATCAGTCAATGCTTAGAATTACTAGCACCAATTTATTCATTGGAATTCTGTCGTCCATGTGTGATGATGAGATGTAATTTTTTGTATGGGGTGTAAAAATGCATTTCCTTTTCTGTTGTACTTGTTCACTTTGCTGTGCTAATCATCATATCATCTTCGTGTGATTGCAGGATTGCAAGATTATTGCAACACACTTCTTCGTCCCGACCACCTGCTTTTTTCATCACACGTTGTTACAAATGATGATTGGATAATTAATACCAATTCCTTTAGAAATCAGTAGAATATTTTGAATCGACTTATTGCAAAGTACATAATCGAAGGAAGTTACTTGCATTTTCAAACACATTTAATAATTATGAAGAAAACTGGGAAGTGTCATTATATTTGCATAAATATGTTCCTTATTTCCTCGCTATGAAACTAAACTTGTAAAACCAAAATTTGCAAAGTCAGTTTCGAGTGTCTAGTTTCTTTCATGTGTATCCCCCTGATATGAAGACATAAAGAAAGCGTTCAATTTTATGATTTACTGCTGTATAATGCAAAGTAATATCGTTGTACTTTGCATCTCGACTCTTGAGACTGTCCTCAACAGCCCATAAACTCAATACTGAAAGTTAACAAGGGACACTGTACGTGGAATTCATCTTTTAAAGTTCATATTGTTATTGCAAGCCTGCTGGGAACGAAACGTGCCTGAACCATTGAAAGACCCGTGCTCGTAACTTTCTCGCGAACATGAAAAAAAAAGAATGTAATTTTTGTCGCATTATAGGAAAGTATGAACAATTATGTACGATTTTTTGAGGAAATCTTCTCGCACTACGTAGCGACGGAACCATACGCAGGAAATACCTTTGCATTTTTGAAAGGAAATTCTCTTTATGACAAGAACAGCAAAAGCAACTCTCGGAGACTCGTGGAATGCGTTTGTGTTTGGTGATCCTCAGAACTGAAAAGTACATAAAGTTGATACTGTGACTTTTAGACATAATATTCCACTTTAAGAATGCTTTTGACTCTAATTGGTTTTATGAGGAAATACTCTCGAACATGCACGATGATTGATGATGTCCCGTTAGGAATTATCGAAATTTTTCTTGAACTCGAGCCCACACGCAACGGGATAGAATGGGTACTTGTACAATGTTGTTTTTCAAATATAGAATTGTCATGTGATGTTTTTTGAAATCATTTCATCTTCATAATTTTGATTTCGCAGCAATCTCACAATTTTAAGTGTCTGTCAACAATGGTTACGACATACTTTTGCACCAACACCTTCATTAGAGAATGAATAGGACGAATTGTCAGCATTGTTGATGCGTCAAATGACGAACCTCGCCTATTGTCAACACAATCAGATGGACAAAAGTCAGTATTTACCATGCATCGGTTCCTCACTTGATAGCAATTGTTGCTAATTCATCCATAAAGCAAAAGCGCAAATACAAATGAACGTGGGAGAAAGGAAGCGACCGTCTTTGCGATGCTCAAATGTGATTGAATATTTACGTACTTAAATGAATGGATGTTGAATTAGAGGATGTTTTACATGAGCTTTTTTCTTGCGACATTCCATGGAAGATAAGCAACTCTGTAATGTGTGAGCTCCAAGAATGGACTTTGTGATTACACACTTATGGCAAGAGGAGATTTGGGTCAAACCTCTATAATATGCCATGTGCAAATCATCATCCGTCTGCACGACAAAAAAGACAAAGACATGGAAAATAAATTGACTAATGACGTTGGTTTGTTTTTGTTCAAGTTCCTAATCATGCGCGTTTCTTCGTTATGTTTGTGCTTGTGAAAGAAATTCTTTAACATGACTTTAACCAAACATTGTAATTCTATTTGCAAAATCATAAAGTTAGTGACCATTTGGCCATAATCCATTAAGAATTTTTCGAATTTGGTAGTACTCTACTCTGTCCATTTTGAAAGTTCACTAAAGTCAACTGTATGACTTACAGGACTTAGAGTTAGAATACTGAGTACTAGAGTTAAAGTCGAAGTATCAGATTCAGCAAAAACGTTAAAAACAAATTTCTCAATTTTATATTAGTTTTATTACCTCACTTTTCACTTTGTTACCTTCAACATTTTCATGCTGAGTGCTTTGCCAATCTTCAAATTGGGAATAGAGACCTTTTTATTTGCAATTGTCCAATTGTATTATAAAAAGTGAGCGCGGCGTGTCTTTTTTAAAAACTAGGCGAAGTGGAAAGAGTGAGAGAGACAGACGGAGAGAAATGAGAAAGAGTGACTCAGAACAGAAAAGTCCGGAGTAATTGACACATCGTTTGTTCTGCTTTGACTCCTGTAAGGCCCATTCGTCACATTGTTGACAAGAATAAGGAGCAGGGCAGCGCACTTTTGCCGGCAAGACAGAATAACACTTACTAACTAATAATACGTAGTTGGAGGAAGAATGGTACTTTGCAAATATCCATTGGCTTTTTGAGCCTTTTCAGTTTTTCAATGAGAGTCAAGCGGGAATTCGTGCGTGGCTGTGCCATATCGTCACAAAATCTCACAAACGAACTCCCTTTCACTTTTTGGGTGAATTGTTCAAGTCACAAACTATGAATTGACCATTTTTAAGTGTTGCCAACAATTTACTCGTTACATCCCCCGGAAACGTGGCTGTATAGCCTCTGCTGGGTTACACAAAGCTTCGTAATAAACAGTCAAAATGATACAATTTTTTTTCACTTCATCTTCTTACATTCTAAAAGCGTGTAACGTTTTTCTAATTTTTAAACATGTGCATTTTTATACAGGGCAGGGCAGGTCAGCAACAGCAGTCAATCTCTTCAATCAATTCTTGTATTATTTGCTGCAATTCATTTTGAACTACGTTACAATCAAGTTCCCTATGAAAGCAGAAAAAATGATATTAATTGAACAAAACGACCTCGTCCAACTGCTCTTATTGACAAATTGACTGTTGATTACTTTTGTGTTGTCTTAAGAAAGGGCCTGATTGACACTGTTGTATTTCCTGATTTGAGGATCAGTTTCGTTCTTTTTCATGATTTACCATGACGACCGACCCCAAATTGAACGTTCCGTTGAACTCATAAAAACTTGAAAAATCAGTATCATGCTACAAATCCTAGATTAACATCGGTTTTCTTGACCATGGAAGACACATTTCACAGTTCATTAAAATTGTCTTGAACGAGTTTGTGTAATTGAAATTGATTTGTTTTGACGTTCGAAATGACAAATGACCAATGAAAAATCATATTTTTCTCAAAGTTGGACAAGCTAATCTATTATTTGTAAATCAACCTTCCTGCCTTTGAAATAAACTAGACTAAAATATTTGGTTTCGTTTCAATACTATAGTAAACAAACTATTTTGACCTTGTTTTGTCAGTTATCAGTTTCAATGTACGCATTCAGGAGTACATGTTTTGCACTGAATTTTCAATAACAAGAACATTAAAATGGAAATAACCAATGACACGACGTTGCGTTGTTGTTTCTAAAAATATTAAGTTCATGTTCCATCTCCACCGCCTGATATGCATCAAACTATCAAAACATCGTTTTTATTCTAATGGAACTGAGAATGACTTCTGTATAAATCACAAAGTCATGCCAGTTTACAATTCCACATTTAAACAACAGATGAAAATCTATTTCTTCACCTTTCAGGTTGAAATGGTCTAAGTTGTGAGAGGTGGGAGCCGTGGGACTGTGGGACTCACTCGTAGGACACAAGAAGGCATGAGAACAAAAATAAAGTATTGAGGGCTGAACTGATTCCCCAAAATTTGGGTAGAATGCATCAATTTAAAGTGAAAGTATTGTATGCATTACACGACTGAATTGTTGAGCTGATGGGTTATTTTAAGGAATCAATGGTATGATGACCAATTTTTGGTCCACAAAGTAGTATGCTACAACAAAGGATATATATTCCCTCGAATGGTCTCTCTGGGACAACAAAACGTGCTCCTATTGTCGACACATTTACACAAATTATCCATAGTCCTCTTCGCATTTACTTTTAGACGGCTTAGACGAAAGGATGATTCTCGCCCCATCGCCCTTTATACTTTCAACTTCATTCCGGATACCGGACACAATCTGCTCCAACTTTGGACAATCTAGTTGAAGTGTAACGAATAATGCAAGAGAATGCATATAGTATTATATGTTTACACTTTAAGGTAGCACTCAAATAACCCTTTTGGAGCAAACATTTGGCTTAGCAAGTTTTCACATCCTTTTTCAAATAAGAAGACACAAGTAGGACTGGGAACCTTTCAGCCAGTCGACCAACGACCAAAGTCTTGTGACCACTATCGTTACTGATTGATCGTACACTTTTGATTGCTGCTTGTTACTTTCATCCAAGTAACGTCAACTGAATACCAATAAAATGTACTGGACAGGACGACAGGTTTTTGGATTTCGCGTTATCCCCCATCTCCATCAAATCAACAGATTATGTAGAAGAACCGCAATATGATTACACCGTACGATTGGATTGACATTGTGGTTATTTGGAATTCTTATTCCGGTTTGATTTATGCCGGTTTCTCGTTAGCGGACCCGTTGCTCACGCTCAATCACACTATGTGTCATAAAAGGGTGAGGTTGCATTTTCAGTCCATATGACCACATTCACGTACGCTATAAGCGGATCTGGATGTTTCTTGAAATCCTTTCACGCATAGTTACTTTATGAAAACTTATGACGACAGGTAAATTACAATATGAATTAGAAAACCCCATGGACTTATCGTATCACTCTTAGGAAAAGTAGTTTTCGTCAATTCTTGTAAAAGTTCATTGTTACAGCTTTGCATTATTTGAAGGAATGTTTGATGTGAAAACGCTTATAATTTTGTGTGGTTGCATTACGTGCACTTAAACTATTTGTATGACGGGGTTAAATATTATTAAGATATGACATCTTTACATTTTCTCTTTTTCAATTGAGAATTTGTAACCGTGAATGCAAAAAAAAACATAAATAATACCGTGAAGAGAGCAGCTAGTGAAGTTCTTCCACTTGATTCTGATTTCGATTCATGTTGTAGATTTTATTGTTGAGATCGTGCGGATTTGAAAAAGTGACTTTCCATGTGTGGCCTTTGGCAATTGTCGTGCGCCTTTAATCGTTGTTTATGTAGATTGAGACGGCCGTCATGCTCAGTGGGTCTTGCGAAATTGAACAGAAAAAAATCAACGCGTGCCTATTTTGTCACGCAGATTTCTCGCTTCACTTTTTCTCTCATCATTTATTGATCTATTATTGACGATGAATCTGAAAATCAAAACTTGATAGAAAGGGTTTTAAAAGGAAAGTTACAAATTTTTGTAATAGTACTACAAAACAGTTTTTGGCTTTCTGCCGTGCAAAAAAAAGGATACGGCACGGCTCCTCATCAGGATTTCATCAGGTTTGCGGTACGTTTATAAACTTTTGTTCTCAAAACTTCTCTCATCATCAATCATGATCTCTCATCATTGCAGAAAGTATCCAAGATTTTAAAACATTGATAATCGTAATAAAAAATTATGATAACTCTAATGGTTTTATTGAGGTGACAGTTTTCACACAACCGTTCTTTGATCACGCGCTTTCAAGATTTGTTAGTTGATTATCCGATGTCGACACCGTTTTAAGACCTCATCCTGTGAAAAGGTCAGGAAAGAAACCTGCTTGAAATGACACATTAGACAGTTCCGTTCCGTTTGAAACATCAGCAAGTTTTTTTATAAACCTTCAAAGGCCCATAAGTATAGTAAGTTAAGTATGAATATGAATGTATGAACTTCAAGTAAACAAAGTTTTTACATCGTCCATCTCCGTCAGCATTTACAGATCTGAATCAGGAGTCTCTGAAAGATTTACCGGTATGATTACCGGCATGATAAAGCTCCATCAAATGAATGAGGAATCTCGTAGATCAAAAAGCTGGTCTTGCAATGAGTGCAGCCGTTCCTTAACTATTAATTGCTCCTTGGCTTTACATGCTGCTCGTTACAACTTACTACAAGTTCATTCCAGTCACTCTCGGCAAAAAACGATGATTACTTGTGTACTAATGCAGCTGTAAAAACACTAAACGATTGAGCAGATGACTGGCTACACGTACACATCCTGAATATAAAATCGTAGGAACCGGGATGACGATTCCTCGTTGCATTGTTTAAGTTTTAGTAGTTCATTGTTGCATTGCGAGCGAGAGCTAACTGCATTTGCGAATTTTGCAGTGGCATTGTAAAATGTGTAGCAATAGCTTACATAGCTGCTCGTTCGTTTCCCTTGACGTGGCAAAATCCTTCGTAAGCCAAAGAAGGAATTAAGGTTTTGGTTAATAGCAAATACAGAAGAAACGGCAAATAACGATGAACGCGCTTTGTATGTTGTTGTATATATTGTATCTAGTATCCCAGTAACGTTGAGTTCATTTTGTTGACACGTAAGAATGAAATTGCTGAATCCTCCGGTGCAAAATTACTATAATACTTAATGTCACGTATATCGATGCGATGTGGCCAACACAACGGACATAGCAGGAGCACGTCCACACAAATTATAAACTTGCTACTACCATGTGCAATTAATCCATGTAGTGAAGCTAACTATATATAAAACTGTGTAATGGTGTAAGATATACAACTAACCACGGTAGAAAATGTATTGTCTCGTCAATGGCAATTGGCAATTAGGGGCGACGAAGCATGGTGGAGGCTTGTTATTTTCTCACAAAAGAAGCTTGCTAAAGCATCAACGTGTCACAGGTTAAGGCAAATGTACAAAATGTCGTGTGAACTCAAAATAGGAAGCTCTTTTGTTTCCTTCTCGTTTATTGTCATCTCTTGTGCAGTTTGCTGCTACATAACGGAACAGCGTGACCAAACGACCATTGCCGACTATGAATTCAGACCACACTGCCCCTTCATAAAGTTCATCGGACACTGGACTAGGGCATTTAATAAATGCTGTGGTCTCTTGATTGTATTATGTTCGTCCTTTACTTTTTCAGTCTTTGGGAGGTTGCTTTTGTGTCACGTCTCAGAGGCGGACAGGAAAAGTCACAAAGCTCAATGGCAAATGGTTTCTAAAAAGAATGAAAATGAAAAGTGAAGGCGAAGGCAAAAGAACAAAATGTGAAAAATTCTCTCATCTTCACTTTGTCCTCGCTGGCATAACCAAAGCTTTCAACCTGCTGTGGTCACGTCCCGTCCCAACTCGTGAGACAACGGACAACGATGTGATTGTGCTGTTGTACCCTCAACAGAACGGCTATTGCACACTCTTTCCTTTGATATGTGAAAAAATATAATTCATTAGTTGTTATCATTATCATAATGTAATTAAGGAAAATAGTCGTCATTGTATTGATTAGTTATTATTGTTGAATACATAGTGTACTTGTACTATAATATAATATAATATTATAGTCATATCGCCATATGTTCCGTTACATTCTGTTTAATTGAACTAAACTGTGATGTTTTTAACACATTCACCATTCACATATTTATTGTTTAAATGCGTCGTTTTATATGATTTCTAACCATAAATTTTAATAATAAATATAATAATGTATTAAGATTATTTTGTTTGAAGGATATGTTGTTGACATTGTCAATGTAATAATACAGGTCAATATGGCCAGGGCAGGGTGTTTTGATTTGACTATTGACATTGCCTTGCCATTGACTTCCACACCACACTTACACTAATAACTAATAAGTGTGGAAGTCAAATCACCCTGAGATATGACATCACCCGGGCAGCGAATGAGAAATGCAGATTTCTTGATTTCATCATTGCATTTCGTTTCAATGACTTGCTCACGAGACTCACCGACTCACGAACTCACGACACCAATCAAGCTTCTGTATACTTTTCTGTACTTTTCACCTTCAATATTATTGAACTCTTGTGGAATGGCAGTAATTTTCTTCAATTGCAAGGTTTCGTATTTGCATTACAGTTGGTCATTATAGTATTCAGTGAATTGTAGATGTGAATGAAAACATTCGATTTTATAGCGCGTGCATTCCGTTTGTTAGAAAGCATGCCAATAATTTTCCTTAATTAAAAGATGCAGCTAGGAACTACAGTAAGGACAATATAAAATGTGAAACCTGAATTTAAGGTTAATTCAAACAGTTACAACATATCTTTGAGCGGAATTAACAACGTTCCAAAGTCATCCTTGATTCATATTAGAAATTCAAGAGTTTCGGGGTTGAGCACTTCGCATTCCATCTGTCGCAGTGAGTTAATTTCAAATTGCGGTTCACGTCATTATGAGAATACCACCCTTAAACTTCATTGAATGACATTCATCTTCACTTGAATTGACTCACAGACGAATTCCTTGTGACTAGATTTCTGTAGCTTTATACCAACTTACGCATTGTTGTTCTTGTTCTTACTTGCATTCAAGAATTCAAGTTCAAAATGGGAATGAGTCTGAGACACCAAATAAATGAATAAATGCAAGTCGAATAAACATGCGTCAAGTCAAGACTCAAGACGCCGCTTTTTATGCTTCTCAAACAGCAGGTAGCAAAACGCACTGCTCATGGTGATGATGATCTTTCAAATAATGTTAGCGTAGTGCAGAAGATATTGACCCGGAAAAGAATACTGTTCAAAAGATAAAGACGGTAACAAAAGTTGACGAAAAAAGGTTGTGTTACAAGTTACAACAATCCTTCTGTTGAATTACACAACATGAACTGCTTTGTTTGTCTTTCTTTACAATATAGAGATGTCTTCTTTGACGGACGTACTTGCATGGACGTATTTTTGAAAGAGTGAAAGGATTTAACTGTTTCCTTCTTCAAGGAAAAAATTCGTTTGAGTGTCAGTATTCACTAACAGGATTATATGAGGAGACACCTAGAAAAAACTGGCATCAAGTAACTAATATACTATATAGTGCCATTGTAATGAACGAACTTCTTCAGTTTGCAATGAAAAGTGATTAGGATTATGACAATCTAGTAAGAGTTTGGAATATAATTCATCAATCTTTGAATTCCATCTAACAAAGCATAAACTTGGGTTTTATGGTCTTATTCTGCATTCATGACTCGGTGGTTGGTTGATTGCCACTGCTCGATAAGGACAATCCAAGTTTAAGCGCTAAATATGGGCAGTAGAGCAGTCGATGGTCAAGTCCTGTTGTGAATGTGGTTAGAAATCATCAAGGATCGAAGCAGTTGATATTTAATGGTCACACGTTTGCGTTTGTGTGATTTGTTGTGGTGACATTGACGCAATTAGTTGGTCGTTGAGCTTGTTTTGACGACTTGGTTCCTTGTATGGTTAGCCGTAGCCGCTTTTGTGTCGCACTCGCATTCTTATGGCTTGTTTGTCTACTTATGATTTAGGTGCTGGTCATGGTGGCCTCAATGAAAGCCGATGTCAGTAATTATTGTTCATTTTATTATGCAGCAGTAATAACTATTTTAATAGCGGTTCAGAGCAGTTCAGATCTATCTATCTATCGTATTGATTATTTAGGATAATTACATGGAACAAACATGAGAACATCCAATTTATCTGTCTGTTCCGGTTCCGAGAAACGAAATGGCATGACACTCACTATTGTTTTAAAACTAAGCTTAGTTTTGCACAATTTAGAGTGGATATTCTAATGAAACATTTTATTTATTGATTCTTACAGAACCTTTCTTGAAATCTGTGACTGGGCGCTACTGGTTTGTATGGTAAGTAAAGTAAAGCTTGATTAATTTGATAGTTATAACCTTTTTGTATATGGAATTTCGGATTATGATCTTGGAAACATTTTTGGACTGTGCTAGGCAAAGGCAATGAAAGATTAAAAGTTTATTCTTGACCACAATAAGTGGCAGGATTTTATGAAATTCGATTCCACACCATTTATTTATCATGATTATGAATCATGAAGGAAATCCTGCACCTGTTGTTGTTGTTTGGCTTTTCAAACTTTTCATTTCAAGAAATAAACCTTGAGTTCAATTCACTAAAATTGGACATTCTATTCTATTATATATTTATTTTACAAATTGGCATTATAATAAGTTATAAAGATAATAAATTATATAGCGAGTTTCTGATTTCTGGCAATTAAAGAACCTACGAACGCTGGTTAAAGCCTTATCCACTCCCAAATCAAAACGTCCATTTGTATTCCGCATGACCGCTTTGGGTCAAAACATGACAGCGAAGAATAATACGTTATTATTATAAAAGAAAATGACCATCATGCAAATGCAAAACAAAAAGCACGTATGGAAATCCCATTGCGAAGTTGAACGCGTGGGTGGACCATATTTTATCTTTAATGTAGGACACTTACGGTCTTTGCCGCTGTCCTTTGGACTTTGATTAACTTTCCTCCTTCTTGTAATGGACCAATCGACTGAACAGCTAATGAATAAATGACAACTATGGGAGGCTCAAATTGGTTGTAATCACTTTCTGAACGTTTGCGTTCGTTGTATAAAAAGCGGAAATGTGTCATGTTATCATCTTTATTCCAATCCAACCTGCTCGCAAAAATCGTGAGAGAGGGCACACGTTTCACAGTACAGGGCAGACGGAACAGATTGAGCTGTACAACTTTAATAAGAAATTGGGCGAAATATCAGTCTGGTCCACTATATAACTCTACCCTCCAGACATTGTATTATTAAGTGAACAGTGAAGTCCCGTTGGAGGCGGCTACAAAAGACGAACTGAAACGATGAACATTCCACACAATTTACGAGCACCCTGGAGCCATCCAGTTGTCTTCAATACACTGTCTTCAGCATTTTAAACGAGTGCGAGTAGGTTTTGTTTTGTTATTCTAATCTTTTGGTCAGTTATAAGGAAGAAAAGCCAGACCTCACAAAAAGTGACCCAGACAAGACCACCTGACGAAACCCTCATGTTTAAATGTCCTATTGCCAAAAAGACAATGCCCAAAGAACGTGAGTTGAGAATAAGGCAGGTTTTATCTTTAAAGGATGGATGAAGAGGCACAAGCAGGGCTTTNTCCTGCTTTCTATTTTGCATAAAAGTTTCTTTTCTGCTAATTCCTACACTTGAAGATAAAAAGAATAGCAAATTATACAACTCCTCCGGGAGGTTGTTGCAACATGCAACCCACAGCATCACGCGTTTCCCAGTTCGCATAAGCTTAATTGGGTGGATCGTAATTTAGTAATCATTAGAATACAACATTACGTGATTGCTGATATGATTAAACGAGCTAAGATTTGATTTCATCGTCAGAAACAGAAAGAACTTCAAATTGGAATGTCATTGACATTTTACGTTTGCACTTCATTCCTTCTTTCAGGCTTCATGAAGCGAACGACTGCGACAAACGGAACACATTGTGCCGGTACTGCACTGAAACTGTTTTTACTTTCATTTGCAAATTCGTTGGTACAGAACAAAATGACAAGTGCGCTGGGACACCATAATCACTTTCATTGGGTACCTTCTGTACCACTTGGTGACATATCAGCTTCGTAGTTAACAGTACCACAGTAGTTTGTCTTTGAGGATTGAATAAAATTGCACATATTGCACAGTCACCAAATTTGACCAGGTGGTCCACTCAATTTCATCCTTCTTCTGCCAAAATGCGTGACTTTGTTAGCGAATCCTTTCTTTTGGGTGTCATTTCCACAACATATGTAGCAATAGCAAAAACATCAAATGCCCAGAAACTCCGTCCGTTTTCGTATACTCATTCTCCAAAGTCTCGCCATTCTTCAGGAAATATAAAGGAAGAGGAGCTCTTCGTCTTGTTGCGAAAAGCAAATCGCGCAAATAGTAAAAATACAGGAACTGACAGACTAAACACAGTTGAGTCACATAGAGTATTCAAGCAAGTGCTATAACCTCACGATTAGAACAGCAGTTAAAAGTTACAGTCTATTCGTTCCACAGCATACCGAAAATGTGGTAACGTAATACTCAGGATACAGCTTCTTTGTATACTGCCGTTGTACACTCACCTGTTGAAAACAAGTGCAATGAAGTTTGCTTTTGCTAATACCGCCTTGTTCCTAATTCACGTATACAGCATTTTAATGGTTTCTTTTCTTCACCCATTCCTTATCCTTACCTTTCCTTACATTCGGTGCATTTTACATGGAAGTCGTAAAATTTAACAAATGTTTTACAAAAATGTATTTTATGCCTTCTGTACATGATAGAATGAAGTCATGAAGTCACTTATACTGTAATAAATTCACAAAGAAATAAAAACAAACATTGCCCAAGGTTTTAAACGCTTTAATTATAAAGTTTATGTTTAGTGTCGGATACAATAATTTTCCGATAAGGATTTTTGTTACGTGCCTCACAACAACAGTGCGAATTAGATTTGAATGAATGAGAATGAGCTTGCAAACGTGCAAACTGCAGGAATAATTTATAAGCGTGTGTATGTAATTTATTTTAGTTGAGTGGAAATGTTTGACTTTAAGATTGTATGAGAAGTAGGAATAATATTATAAATGTCAAATTGTGAGCATGTGAATGAGGGCCCGTGAGATCCGTGACTGGTGACGTGACTAACGATGCATATTGGCATATTACTCACTTCCTTTTATGACAAAAATGGAGTCTGTCATGAGAATTTGTGAGGTTGGGTGCTCCCGCCGCACCCGGATTTATGATTACAAATCTCACAAAAGTCACAAGTTGACTGTGACGACAGGACTGTCAAGCTTCTTGACAAGATATTAAAATTATTACCTTATGCTCCTGAATTTTCCCTGCGTGCGTCTACTGAAGTACTATTAAATGTAGAAATTAGCAAAACGTCACAAGAAGACAATGGAAAATTTGCAAATTGTCATCAAACAGCTTGTGGTCACAAGTCAAACACGGATGTAAAAATGTTTTTATGTATTTTCAAATGAATGATGCGGATTCTGGCTCACGTTCACGTCTCATATTAAAAACAGTTGATATTATAACTGATAGAAGTTTAGCGTTTTTTTTACATTGCCTTGGAATACGTAGAAGAACGAATGACGAAAAACTTTTTTACGAGTTCCCCTCCCGCGTCTTTGGCCCAGTGGAACAGATTCACAAACGAGTGAGACTATAGACGCAATTTCTCACAAGTAAAGATGATGATTAACAGCGCTAAGGGATCATTTTGGCTTTCTCTCGAGGAAGCACAAGCTAATTTCGCGAAAAACAGAACGACCCAAGAAAAACAATTCTCAAAAAAATTCTCCAAGCTATGAAATGAAATTCGTACAAAGCGAGCATTACATTTTTTCCCAGAACAGAACACAACGCTCAACATTCAACCATTTGCCATTTCTTGCCACTAGGCAATCGTAACTTTTAAATTAGTGATGCTGGTCATTAGCTCTGTGTGTGGCAATTGGCACGTTGATTCTCTCCAAGCCACAATGGTAAGCATAACACAATCTATTGCACTTTTTAAAGTTGTATGAAATTCCTCAAGTAATTGGATTGCAATATGTTACCGTAGTTTGGTGTTTGTTGGTGTGAATATGTGTTCCGTACGTATTTTTGCGTGTGTGTGACGTGTGAATGGGCTCCTATGCTTTGTTGACTAACACCAACCGCACAGAAAAGAGACGTGATTCTTACATGATTACGTGAATGTATAATGTGAAAAAAGAGTTTTGTGAGCTTTTCGTGGTGATGATGCAGTGTCGAATTCTTGTCCACAGTCGCTGCGTCGCACAAGGTTCATATTTATGCTGTAACTGCAGTACTTTTCAACATGGTTACTCACCTAATTGGGTACTTTTTCACATACGATCAAATTACCCGAACCGTAAAACTTGGTAAGGTCTAAACCATCAGACGAAAACAACCCTAACTTGTTTCAACCAGGTGGGCCATTTCCGGGTTTTATGGTTTTTTTTACAAAGAGGACATTATTATTCATTCTACACAGCCAAACTGTGTGGAAATCATGTCGATTTTTGGAAACTTGATCGTCTCGTCAAAGCCGTTATGGTGTTCACGCGATTATATTAACACATTAACAGTGCAGAAAATGTGCATGCTAAATTTTCGTACCATCTTTGAAGGTTGACATATTACATGAATGAGTGCTGATAGCGTGGGTTTCCGGTTAGAAACGCGATAGACCTTTGCAATAATGTTGTCGCCTCCTGTCGTTCTTTCGACCACAATGAACTATTGAAAAAGTGTATTCATTCTACACAGCCAAACTGTGTGGAAATCATGTCGATTTTTGGAAACTTGATCGTCTCGTCAAAGCCGTTATGGTGTGGTGAGTTCATGCGATTATTAACAGTGCAGAAAATGTGCATGCCAAATTTTCGTACCATCTTTGAAGGTTGACATATCACATGAATGAGTGCTGATAGCGTGGGTTTCCGGTTAGAAACGCGATAGACCTTTGCAATAATGTTGTCGCCTCCTGTCGTTCTTTCGACCACAATGAACTATTGAAAAAGTGTGAATTAAAATGTTTTTGTTTAGCTTGAACGGTTTTTATTACCAAACTAATATACGGAATAATTTAGGCTTGGACATTAATTTATCCATAGCTACTCTATGGATAAAGCTCGACAGTTGAGTAAGGCCAGTAAGGCGGTAAGACCAGTAAGGACAGTCTGCAATAAAGGCAATAAAATAATGCAAACTGTGGACTGCAAAAGGCACAACGACAACTGCACTAGAAATGACGGTTTAAAAAATATTTAAGCATCAGTTAGCACATTAGGGAGTTCACCTTGTCACTTTGGTATGCACTGACCGCTGACGTGTGACATATGGAAGCCAAAATTGGTATGGCAAGTGCATTTTGATAGGAAAATTATTGATGGCCGTGGGCTTCAGAAGCTCCGGTTTAGGGCGAATGTACTTTTCTAAAAAAAAAACATGGGTTGCACGTTGCACGTTACGTTGTACCTAGTAGAAATGGGAGTGGGAAGAACGAATACGTTCACGCAATGATGAAATGCAATGAACAAAATGTAATGGGACGCCTAAGAAATCAGATATGGTTGTAATACGTGAAATGAACGAGTAAAAGGATGGTTAAGAAGGAAATATGGAATTCCTAAAAGGTTGACCAGTAAAAATGTTGAGGTAACTGACAGACAGATTAGTATTCAGCTGTAAAAACGCAAAAAAGAGCACCTTGAACTGCCTTGTTTCACCAAGTAACATGACTACACAACTACACATTACAGTTACATTGGATGGCCCATTTTGGGTTGAAGTCGAAGTACAAAACAATCATGTCATTTATTAGTTTTCATTCCCTTTCGCTCTTCAGTAACAGACCTAACATACATGATACATGGCGTTTGGTCGTGGTCATTTTGGGTTGTTTTGCTTCTTGGTTAGTTGTTGAGTGATGAACCAATAATTACCTATTTCAAATGAACAATTATTACAGAAAACGTGATTAATTTTGATGAATGTACTGGTTAGCTGTGTGTAAAAATGTATAATGTGTATACCCTCTGTATCATAGTTTGTAATGCGTTCTCTGTGAGAAATGAATTTAAACCTGTTCAATTGAAATAGAGAAATGGATTTTGCTACAATGAGACTTTGAGAATGAACCTTGTTCCCTTTATTTCAAAAATGGGATTTTTGCTATCACTTTCCATTCTGTTGGTTTGACGTTTATGAAATGAATCCATTCTTCTTCAAATGGACGTCTCCTTTTGACAGTGCTCATCCTCCGTTCCCTTGTAGACAAACTGGGAAGGAATTAGTACCTAGTACACGTCACTCGGTTGATTCTTCGTAAATAACACTCACAATGGAGACGTCTCAAAGTCTCTCACTCGAAACCTCGTCCCAAAAAAGGGACCTGTCCGTGCTACCCGTTAATTACCGCTTCTCAGAAATCTTTTTTGAAACTTCCTTTCTCCAAACGTAGTACAAGAGTAAATTACATTGAGTAAAGCATTCAGCTGAGCCAAGAAGACTTATAAATGTCACGAGTCACGACTACCGATTATTAGCACAAGGGATGCGCTCTGTTATCCATTTCCTTCTTATCCTACTGTCGTTGTCTTGTCGTAACTGCTTCACTTAGTCCACATTCTTTTCGCATGGTTTTTTGTACACGATGCACTGCTCAACATCTTGGTACGTATACAACAACAATCGTATTACTTATACTTACTCGTATACCTTCTTTACTAAAATTTAGTTAAAGAACAACAATAGAAAGCGTCTGGTACTCCAAACCTTAATTTCATGGCTAAATATTTAATCTGCTCTGAAATGCCTCCAAATCCCATCTTCGAGTCATGAAGGAACCAAAAGAACCAATTCTAATCCTGAATACATCCAAAAGAATTCTGCGTATACACTATACACATTACGATTCCATACAACAAAGCGAATTTCGTCTAGCATTTTTCTCACTCTCTCATCCTCATGTCGTGTGTAGTCTGTTCCTTATTGCGAATTGCGACTTTGTGGGTTTGTGGGAAGGAGAAACAGTACACAGGCCAAACACAGCGTGTCTGTCTGATAAGATGCTTTCATTCAAGTGACTTTGGTCGTTATGATATGAAAAATTGAATTTTACTCTTTGCTTTCATGGGCAACCCACGAAGAAGCACCCAAGTTCATTCATCTTTGACTCGATTTCGACAAGCAACAATAGAAGTTTAAACAGGCACGATTCTTCCACTTATGCAGAGAGATTTTATACATGTGTGTGAAGTGTGCAGTTATATTAAACGATGCACCAAACGACCAAACTATCATGTTGCATGTAACTATTTAATGCTGCAAGTTTAAAATTAACCGTCGCATCATTGTTGCTGTGTTATAATTTATAATAATTATTATACATAATAATAATAATGATCTAGGGTACTACATGCTATGCAGTCCATTGACGTTTTTACCCGGTTTCCTGTGAACGTCAAGAAACTGTAGTTTTGCTAATTCTGAAGAGAAGCAGAATGAGGAATAGAAAATCGTAACAGTTTCTTCGTCACATCGTATCGTCACACGAATGACGATAGACCGGAGAGAATGAAAGAATGAATGACATTGTGATGAATATATCGTTCAGTATGACCGAAGGAACATTATTCACTCAAGGAAATTGTCAATGTTTGATAAGAAAGTTTGTGCTTAAACCAGAACTTGCGGCACATGGATTGAGGAGGTAGCAAGCACATGAGCCCGAAGTCATTGGCACAACGACATCATTACATTACGCATTGTAGCTACAAGCCTGATGTGATGAATGACAACCCTCTTTGTCCTTGTGTGTCTTTTGATGATATGTTCCTATGCTTGTTTGGTATGTTACAGTTTTTTCTCATCGTCTGTTCTTCTTCCTTTTCCATGTCATTGATGAAGATCCTTAAGTGTAGTTGGCTTTGTCTGCAATTTCACCGTTACATTACAAGTAAGAATACATGCAGAAAACAACAAACATGCTCATCCAAATTCCAAATGCACTATAAAGCCAAGAATTAACAACTTGTCGTCATTTGATGATTTGACCCTTTTGGGTTTTACTTTTTACGCGTACAGAGCTAAGCACATAATCTTACATGATATACGTACAGCGGACAAACACGCTGTGAAGAAATTTAAGACGAATTTGAACTCTTGAGAGAGTGTCACAGTGCCAGTCCACTTTTAAAATGCTTCATTTTGGACACTACAAATGTGACTTTGCACGTTTTGGTATTGGGTTAAAATTACAATGTGTTGTCAAGATAGTGAATAAATTAAATGGTAAATACCACAAAGTAGATAATAATGGTACAAATGTCTGAAAGTGTCGCAGTCGCACTGTCGTTTCGCACCATGCGAGAAAGTGAATTTATTCGAACACTTCCAAATGCAAAAGTCAGGCTGAGAGGTTAATGAATGAGAAGAAATGGTCGAATACGAACCCGACTGTGTTTCATGTCCCCTTTCTTTCTTTCTTTAGTTTCAGTGCTAAATAATGATTTAGTTGGGGCTGTCCAAAATGGACAAATTACTGTGTGTAATGTGTGCACAGTTCGAAGGAAAAAAACACTTTCTTTGTTTTAAGCAAACAGATGCAAAAATAATGAGTCAATGTGGAGAAATTAGCAATGTTCCTCTCTCAACTTACACTTACACTAATCATTATGTAGACTTTCGTATTCATTCTCATAGAATTTTGCAAAGGAATAAACTAATGGACAGGGCAGAGAGAAGGAGAAGAAAAAGGACTCGTCCTAACGAATCATTAAGACGTGGAAAGCTCATTTAGCTTTGTTTTGTTTCCTAAACTCATTTGTTTCACACATTTGACTTTTGTTTGCATTGTAATACATTGTTTAAAGGGTTAAGTTAACTTTGGAAGTTTACACGTGGACGCAGTATTGTCAATAATGCAAAACTCTTGACAAGCCTCTTTTCTCCCTTGTAAGATTTAACTCATTTTATCCACTTAGCGTTGCACTGTGTAGTGTGTACGTTTAGAAACTTTCCAAAAGCAGAAACCGATTTTTGGTTTCCTTTCGTGCATAAAAGTTGGGAGTTTTTTGAAAGGTAATAGTAAATAATGACAGAAGAGATATGGCAAAACCCTCAAGGAATGTAGTGCATAGGGCGTTTTTCCAAAATCGACAATTTCCTCTTGTTCCTTCGTTCGTTCCCATCTTTATTTCATTTTTTATGCTAAAGCCAAATTCCTCCTGCACACACACAGTACTATAATCCACAATAAGCTTTATTTTGTGGATTGAGGTCACCAATTGAAGATGAGACTTTTAAACTCATAAAAAATGAGTGTGCCTCGTGGCTGTGTGAAGTTCAAGTTAAAGTGAAATCATTAAATTTTTTTGGCCACGTATCATATTTCGAGAGATAGGGAAGTTAAAGTCAACAGGTATCGTGATTCGTGTCCTTTTCTCTTACATTTTGCACGTACGTCGTCGTGTCGTACAGAACTGATGAATTTTATATATTGGCATTGGCATTTGCCATTTTTGTTGTATATTATGTTGTAGTTGCTGCTTCTGGTGATGTTGTTTGTGTGCTATTGTTATTTGGCATGCTTGAGTCGTCTCTGATGAACTTGGCACTTGGACAAAGCTGCTGTGAGGACTTTTTCCTACTTTCTGTTGATATCAAAACACCGTGGGATATGCAAGGCTTAATAGCTCTTAAAGTGTGACAGTCGACAGACCACTGCACGTTGAGGAGCGTTTTTGACTTTTGGGCTAACAAAGTTGCATGTTGCATGTGCATTACTTGCACTATACGGCAACAACAAGTAATCACAATCAGGTTTCAGATGCGCTCTACAAGGCAAATTAATGTGTATTGTTCATCCTTCATCAATTTTACTCTTGTTCACAGTAGTAGGGAAGAGTGAAAAGGAAAAGTGTAATATAAATGCCATTTCGCGAGAAGAATTTGATCTTTTCTCTCCATCTCCCAGTATGCCACTACAATAAAGAACACCGCCACCCCAAACAGTGGCAGTGGCAATGGTAAATTGCAACTCGTTAAGAACTTCCAGACATAAATCAAACAATGAATTTGCTGTGAAATTATCATATTTTATTATTTTCATAAGTTTAATATTCCTGTTGGACTGGATCTTAAGATTCTTAGATGTACATCTGATGCTGTACTGTTACAATTTGCTAGGTATGAAGTTTTTATCTTAACTGAACTACTGTGACTTGTTTTCTATAATGTCAACTATAACTATAACGTTGAGTTGAAATCTGGTCCGCATTGGTTCATGGCTTCATTGTGAAAAAATATAATAGTTTAATGAAGCGTGACAAGTGGAGAGACAAACTAAAGCTCATTGCTGGGTTAGGATTCGCTTCGCCGTCTGTGGTAAAGGTGCTTCTTGCAAGTAACGTATCGTCGACCCAATTAACAGGAAGTAAAAGGTGTCTCATCCGTCCACCAGACAAAGTGTGCAACCGGAGTTAAATTGTCATATAAGAATTGATGATGACGGCGTCTGTAGGGAATCTGGGGCAGAACAACCGTCGTGCGGCAAGTCAGACAGAACGAATTAAAGTGTCTTCTTTCACACAAGGAAATTATTTATGGTGACAGCATTGATTTATGGACCGGAAGAACAGTATGAAGACAAGAGAGAAGAACATGATTGAAAAGGCGAATAACAGTTCGACTTTAGCTGACAGTTTAACAATTTGTGCATTTTTTGTTTTAATTAGCGCAGTTGTCTTTGTTGAAAGCTGTTCATTTCAACTACTGTCATGCAGCGGTCATTGGCATATGGTCATTTCACACTCAAACATAATCTTTTCCTTTGGTTTACGTTGTTTTCCTTGACCATGTGCAATGTCCAAATCATGCAATTTGCAGTCAAATGTTCATGTTTAACATTGACCGTTCAGTGCTTTTGGTAAGACATTGCAAAAATGACGCTGACGCTTAAAGTTTGCTGACAAAAGGCAACCAGCCAGTCAGCAGCCCAATTTATCTCTTTATGCACAAGCTTGGCTAGCCATGTTTATATTAATTTGCAAGTTTCATGCAATAATAGTGTTCAACTTCAAACATCCAACACATTTTACATAAGGCGGAACAATGCAAATATAATGCTTATAGTTTTGGCCTTGAAGGCCTGCTTGTCAGCAGCTGGGATCTGGGATTGGTCAATTCTATAATAGCAGTCTCAAATGCTAAACATGTTAATATGGATTAGCAATGCTGAAAATGGATTGACAATACAAGTCATATGACACCATGGAATAAAAACTTCATTCCATTTTCAAAGGTTCCGAATTGTAGTGGAAAAAACAGCAACCTTAAAGATACATTGGCTGATGAGCAACATGAGCTTAATGTATCCCATTTCACATTCTTCCAGCTTGAAATCTCAAGGATATGTTATCATCTGCTGCTGTCTTCAAGTTGTTACTAAAACATTTCGCATAAAGTTGTTAAGAGCGTCTCTTAAGTATAATGCGAAACACACCCAACATTATTATTGTAATATGATGCTGTTTGAACGATATTATAAACTATCGGCATGTCTCTAAAAGAGATAAGTTGACATTGCCGTCGGAAAGGTCACGTCACGTCGCTGTTTGGATACAAATTCCATGTTATGAGCATCAAGAGCGATGTTACATTTTTGCGGAGCCCATTAGCCAGAAGCCAGAACTGTTTGATGATTCCGATACAGTCGGCTTCAACATTCAATAAAGTTCCTTTGCAATTTAGTTTATACCATATCGTAAACATTGCATGCTGCTTCTGTAACGAATAAATGGGGAATTTGGACAAGCATACATTATCCTTGATTCGTTTTGAATGTCTTGTCTGCGAAACGTTGGATTTTAAAAGCAATTTTTCCCTGAATTACATTTATAGTATAGAATACTAAGCATGTACTCTTGTGAGCTAACGTGCAACATGAATCTGAAAGGCTTTTGTGTCCATCCTTTGAAGGAAATAAAGCCCCGTTTCTTTAGTACCGATTTCCATTGGACAGTTAACTCAGTTATGATCATCATTTGGGCTAATAATTGACTGAATACTTTTGAAGAGTAGGCCATAACATGATTTCTTTTGTGGAGAATGGAGAATAATGCCAAGACAAGACAACGGATGAGGCGCGCGCGTCACTGTAATTTATGCCTTGTTGAGCATAACACCACATTAAGCTAAAGACAAAAAATGCACTAGCAAAAGTGGCAGTGGCACACTGTTGATGACGATAGTTTGGTGACATGATCAGGCAGTCGACGAAACACCCCTTTCAACGAAACAATAGAGACGAGACATGAAATTCTGGTTTTGTACCAATTTGACTTTAAGAAGATCGTCGTCATCAGAAGGAGACAAAGTGTCGCCCAGTAGTCAAGGACTTCTTTGTTGTGACATTACAAGTTTGACCGCGTCAGGACCAAAGTTTTATGGTCCCATTTGCAAATTGCAGTATTGCAATTGGCAATCAACGACCGTTCCTATTCAACATCATTTTTCTTATCCATCCTTACGACTTCTCCAAGCAGCGGCAGAGCGGCACAATCGACAGTCACTCACAGTCTTTCTTTCTATTCTCACTTGTTGAATCAGTTGAACCTTCCGCATTGCATTGCATTGTTTGCGAAACCAGAGGTAAGCTAATTTGAATTGACGTGTCTAAGGATTCGTAAATACGAACACTATGTTTCAGTCAAAGAAGCTTTATATCAGAAAGCTTTACATTATCCATTCAGCAAAAAATAGTAAGTTTCTGACAAACTGCAGACTGCAATGACAAAAACCAGCTGTGTATCACAACTGTACGTTTTTATGCATTGTTTTTATCCACGCAAATGACACTGCAATGGCATTGACAAACTCGGAAAATGCATTTTCCAAGTAAAATCTTTATAAAGACGAGTGTAAAAGGGTGCCAGAGAGTGTCAGAAGCATTATTTAGAAATATGCCTCGTGAAAATATGTAGCATTCATTAGAAAATACATGAAAAGTTGCAGAGAAAAGAAGTCGCACAATTCTGCACCTTGTTCTCGTGAACGGAAACTGTTGAAACCGACATGGACACGAAGAGATTCCCTTGCATTTGGAAGAATAGGTTTTAGTTGTCTTTTTCCCGAGAGACAATATCAAGTCGTTCTACAGAAATGCCCAATAGCAAAAGAATCTAACAGGACAAATGCCAGGAACAATCTCAATCTATGTGCCAAGGCCCAGAAGCATCGACTCGTGAACTCGTGCTGGGTGATTGAAATGCCATTTTGTGCGTGATACACAAAAAAAATCGGCACACAAGCTCAGGTGAATGTGACCAACGTACCATGCTGCACACTAGGAAGATTCACCACGAGGGTGTAACACAAAAGATGCGTTGTTGTTACTGTCCCATTCTTTTGGTCCTTCGTTGCAGTCTTTCACACCCGTCTTCTTCTTCTGTCCCATTGAAATGACGAAGTTCTCATCGTTCACACTCTCTTTCGTGGCTAATGGCCAAATGAGACTTTTCTTACACTCTTCAACCAGAGGCTATTTGTCATTCGACCGTTTGGACACTGAAAGGAAGACTGATTGTCAGTTTGACTCTCAGTCTCTCAATTTCTTACTTAGATCATTCAATTAAATTTCTTTAATTGAATTCTTCATGTTAGGGTTTTTAAAATACGTTTTTGCAAAACGTGCCACAGGCAAAGTGCAATCAAGCAAAATATCTATATATCATTTTGTGGCGATAATACTGAGAAACATCTTTTCGATGCTTGTAATTTGTATAGAATTATATATCGAATATAGCTGCGCCCGCGTCAGTGAAGCCGTCGGATGTTGAAAATTTCATATGATACTTAGCCACAACATCACAAAATAAGATCTCAGTTTTGAACTTCAAATAGTGGTATTCAAAACAAAAAAGATACATTCTTTCGAATATTACCCATGAACGTGCTTTCCCATAAAGTATTTTAGCATTCTCAGTCTCATGTGGCCTGTCACTGCGAAAAAGACATCATTTAAGCTTGCCAACAACGACGATTCAAATGCAAACCACAGAGAAAAAGAACAAACTACTTTACATTTTTTGGAATCTCAATGATGAAGTGAGCATGGCCATGATTCCATTGAATCTCTCAAACATAAATGCCAACATTCCAATGCATTTGTGCATAAAAGGCTCTCAGCTTGTCAGATTTTACATTTAGTAAAGCGGGTTAGTAATGTAATTTTCTTATTGTGAGCTTGAGTCTGGGTTACATCTTTGCATGTGCTACACACGAACAAAAATGAAGATGCTCACGTCCCACATGAATGTTACTTGTGACTCATTACATTACATTTCAGCTTTTCGTGCTCTCAAGTCTTTCAATTCGCTGACGAGACGTCAATGTATAAAGTCAATATAAATGTGTTTTGGTTTAATGATGAGAAGAACAATAGGCAAAAGGCCAAGTTCCTAATCTTATGAATGAGATCTCATTTCGGTAGAAAATGTTAAACACAGATGAGGCCAAGACAAACACGACGACGACAACGAAGAAGTTCAAATTGTTGTTTGTTCCTCTTTTGCCTCTGTTTGTAAAACCTAATAAGCATCCTCCTGGTCAGTATCATGATAACGTAAAACAGGGTCGCTCGTTGACTTTTTGAGACTTTTACCATTTGGCCATTTTATTGATATCAATGCCATTGTCCATACAAAAGGAAAATGTATCTTGATTGTGGATAACAAACAACTGTGTTGGTTTGTTGCACACACACACATATGGCCTATTGCACTTTTCATCATCATGTGATACGTGATCGAGATATCATTTCACGGCTCTTCAGGACTCGACTCTTCTTTTATTCTCTCAAATGGTCTTCAGTCTTCATCATCTCACAATAAGAACGCGACTAAATAGCTAAGCAATGTCTTAAAAGATATTACAGTCTCTTAAATGCATACAGATAGAGAGTCATCGAATCATCGATGCATTATTCATGCACTTGGGTAATTATTATACCCACCTGGCCCCTTTTATCATCACAAAACACTTAAGAGACGGCTTGTGCCCAGTTTGGTTTCCTCAGGCACCAAACTGTAAGACAACAGCTGCGTGGTTGCAACTGCAAGTTGCAACTTTACAATTGAGTTGTGTGTCGATGATGCAATTTTTTAAGGCAACCTTTTTTTAAAGAATTGAGTATTATCGAACCATCCATTCACTTATAGCATTTGAAAGGGTTTCTCAATTTTAGTATAATGTGGAATAAGGAGTCGTCTTCTCCTTCACCTTTCGTTTTAATGAAGTGAACATTTGAAAGTTATACATCTTGTGATGTCCACATCTACGAATGATCGCATTGTGTGCACGGAATTTTACCTTCTCATTTATACTGGTTGTTACGAAAGTAATTTTTCTTCCTTTGTCTTTTTGTAACTACGTGTGACAAATTGACACTAAGAATTTCTCGCATCATTACAATGCACAATCTCCAGTGTCAAATGCGCATTTTACCCTGAAGAATTTTTTTGCGCGGGCCGACGATAATTAAGTTTAATTATCACTTTTAGAAATGTCATCCCTAAACATAGGCGTGACTACTGCGTCAACAGTAACAACCTTGAATTTGCAAGAAGCTTTTAAGAAGCAACGTATCCTGACAGATTTTTGATGAGCTGTCGTTTGGACGAAACCATCCGGTTCTACTCACATGAAACCTCACGACTTTGGAAAAAATTTCTCTCGAATCACTGAATCCCTCTCATTCCGTAATAATTCGGAATGGAGCAGTGAGAGAAAAAAGGCAAAAGATATTCTATAAAACTTCTTAAAATTCAAGTCGCAGAGAAGAACCAGACTAAAAAGTAACTTTTATTGCAATCAAATCTCAGAGAATTTTGCCATTTCACCATGATTAGCACAAGAGTGACGAGCTATTTGCAATATAAGACCATTATGACGCGAATTGACGGTCTTCATAAAGTACACGGCACACGAGGAAGCCATCATGTTTCACTGTAATAAGAATACAAATTTTTTTATGCGTTCCCCATTCGCCACTAAAGCCATTGCTTAGTAAATGTTGAGTTGTACTTGTCTCTTTGTGCTCGTAAATAATAGGCAACTGGTATGACGACGACGAGCGAGCCCATTTGCCAATCAAATGGCGCATTCATTGTGCCTCGGTGAACTTATGCGGACGTAACTGAATGAATATGAATGGTAATGAATCTTGAAATCTGAATATTTATCCGAACAACACGTGAATAACGACAGTCAAGGTAAAGGTGAAACCGACTTGTGCAGTCTAATAAGCTTTTGGTTTGTTGGTTGTTCGTCAAGATTAATTTTGCGAAAGCATAGAGAGCGTGTGGTATTTGTTTATTGTTCATTGCACAGTGCATATAGGAATAAATTACTTGTATTACAGAGTTACAGGACATTTGTGTTTAGTCGAACATTATTTAGTGTGCAGGCGTCCATGCGATGTGAATTCAATAGACAACTCTCTACAGCATTTTGACGAGACGACGACGAAGTACGTGTCAATAGTTTGGTTTACGGTTTTTAAGAAGTCAAGCCGTGTCTGACACGTAGGAATATTAGGATAGAATCGATTCATAACGTCGAGGAGTGGCACGTAAGATGCAATTAGGATGCTACTTATGGGATGTCCGATTGAGCACACTGCATCCCAAAACACAAATTGACGCGAAGTCATCAAAGTAAGTCATGTTCATTTTTGTCCTAAAGCCATATTCGTCCATGTTTGCGACTTGTCTCCAGAAGAGGTGAGACGATTGACGTGCACACAGTGTCCTATAAAACGTATTGTTTCCCAACCCACAAAATGACTTGATTGTACTGATTAGTATTGTGGCTGTTGGCAAAAGCCATAGGCAAACGGGCATGAATAAGTTCGCACAGTGTGGACGTGGACGAACGATGGACACGGACAGTTGGCAATGTTTACTGTATGTTAATGCGTGGAGTGTGTATCGTAGACGAGATGAGAGATGACGACGGACTCCTTTTTTGTTATTAGCCCGTGCACTTTTTTGGTTACTTCATATTAAGTGATAGGATGATAGGAGTTGATCAGTTGGAAGTCTGTCGTCTCGTGTGGTGCTGTGCTTAGTGTTCAGAAGTTGCATGAAAAGTCTTGAGCAGCTTTTGTATTTTGTACAAGTATAAATATTCTTGTAATCTGTATAAAATGTGAATATAATAATTGTTTAGTGCTCCTCCCGTCGCCGCTGTTCTTGACTTGGTGCATTTGAATGGATTTTGGGACTTGTGTGTATGGACCCATGCCGTTGTGCTTAAAGGGTTAGGTTTTGGTTCGATTGCCATTGCCATTACAATAGTTTGTAAAGACGTACAAGGAGAGGACAAGTCCAAAGACAGATGGATACATTCACTGCATCTACAAGCAAGTTGAATAGAAAGTCGCAAAAAAGTGGGCCGGCTCAGAATTTAATTCATTTTGGGTTGGGTGCTCGTCGTGAACAGTTGTAGTATCGTTGTATGTGAGGATTTGGAAGTCCTGAAAAAAAAACGTCAGGTTGGCAGGATCTCTGAGTTCTTCAGAAAGCCACCGCATCAAAAGTCAGTGGTTTCAATCGTTGTTGAAGCTAACAGCAACCAGCAGCAACAAACCTAACTGCAACAAGCAATTCAGGAGCACACAAATTGAGGAAAAAAGAAAACTTGTGTGTATCAGATTATATGCGTTTTGTGTTTGTGCTTGTGCTCTTTCAATTTGGAATACATAGTGTTACATGAGGGGAGATTCCAACATTTTAAAAGCTCATTCGCTCCTACTCATTTGGATTTGAAGGCCCAGCCCAAAGTGTGAGTGAAAAAAAGTTATAACTCTCAACTCAACGGAATTGAGAGCGTGTGCAGTAATAATCATTGACACTCTTGTTAACTCGCCCAAGAGATTTCTACTGTTGCTCTTGTACAGTAGTCTTTGACTGCTCCTTCCGCCCATGAAACTCTAAACTTTTTGATAACTGTTATTACATTTGTTTGAAAAATAAAAAAAACACATACTTGTAAGAACAAGAAGATATCAAATTGCCGGTGTGACACTGCCAACTGAACACTACATAGCATTTAAAAAATACTGTGAAATGAATAGGCAAGTGGTTTGGTCACCTGGAAGAGTCAACTTCATGACTCGTCCTCTTCGTCCTTTTTCTTTTTTTGGTGTAACAGCAACATGAACAACAACGTTAGCGTTTGTTTGCGAATGCATTTTTGCATCTAGTTCCACTGTTTTGTTACTTGTTCCTTCGTCCAATGCACTCTGTGGCTATGAGAGGAGAAGATTCCTCATCCTTGGAATTTGTCCACGATGCATGGGTGAAAAGTGAGTTTTTTTTGCGTGTTCAAGTTTATTAGTTATGGCTTGACGAGAGAAAAGAAATCGACCAGGTAAACATCGAGCCATTACAATTTACAAAAAAAGCCTCAAGTTTTCAAGTGCAAGAGCACATTCAGCAAATTATTTTTTGGCTTTTGTGGTTCTTTCAACTTTTGCTCTCACAAAAACAGACGTGATGTGATAGCGTGTTGACTTTTTTATCGTTGCATACTTCCCTTCTCAGACTCCAACTTGTAAGTTAAATCAAATCCTTACCGGAGACTCAGGGACTGATTTTTAATTACAAGTACGCTCGCTCATATGCTATCAGATTTTTGATAAGAAATGTGTATGTTTTTTTAATGTTCCTTATAAACATACGTGAGTTATCTCTCGTAACATTTCATTCTTTAGCTATTGTGTTGCGTTGCGACATTCAGCATGAAAGCTCACTCTGGCACAAATCAACGTTTCCCTTGTTAAGGGTTGGTGGACAACAGGTCCCTTCTGAATTTTAGCTAACAATCTGAAGCTGGTCAGTTAGGCGGAACATAAACTGTTGAAGTTTACAACTCAACTCCATGTTGACTAGCACCTTCACGTGAACACGCACTGAGCAACAAATGCGTTTCCAAACACGCAAAGGGTAGATAAAAGCACTTATAATAATTTACAATATAAGCAAATAATCATTAAAAACAAGATTGAACTTCCTTAAAAATTTTGTCTTGTGTGTGTGTGTCTGCAGATACGGATCAAGTTCGACAAAAGACTCTAAACAACGCTTTATCTCTAATAGTGCAGCTGCGTTAGATTCCTAGATTCCTTGGATGATGGTGATGGTGTTTTCTTTGTTATGATACGATTTTTAATGATCTTATACCATACCATTTTGGTAGATTGATTAAGACAACTGTTTCACTTGTTGTTGGGGGGGTGGAAAAGGAAAAGCGTGTTTTTGGTCACTGAGACGCGAGCGACTTTAATTGATCGATGGGATTTGAACGTGCCTGTAAGCACAGTGTAATGTTTTCATTAAGACATTCTTTGCGTCTCACTTGTTCTTCTTGTCTTACTCGAAGAGCCTTTGGGTTCGTTGGCTCATTTTTTTGAGATTTTCTACGCAAATGAGATTATTGTTTAGTAGTCTTCTTGTTCCCTTGAAGAGAAATTTTTGTTTTGCCTAGTTCTTTATGCTTTACTGAATGAAAAACGAATTATGAGAATGCAATATAGCGTAGATAAAATGGTTCAAGTTGTAATAGTAAGTACCACCATAAGGAACATGACAAAGTAATGCGTACCATGCACGAAAAATTCCATTGACACATGATGATTTGTGGTGCTGTGGTTTTGGGTGAGGGTGAAGTCTCCATTTTACATTTATTCTTTAAGGACAGGAAAAGTTCAAAGGAAGAGTTTTTGGACAATAATAATGATTAACTTAGCCTGGTCAAAAATGACATGTTTAAGATCTTTTTACAAAGTATCCATTTTACATTTATTCTTTAAGGACAGGAAAAGTTCAAAGGAAGAGTTTTTGGACAATAATAATGATTAACTTAGCCTGGTCAAAAATGACATGTTTAAGATCTTTTTACAAAATAAACTGCAAATATCGTATTTAAAAATTCATAACAGGTACTTTAAAGTTTTTGTAGCTGGAATTAAATTTAGGAATAATCAAATTGCAAAAACGAACTTCTGGCATTTACGGTATATTTGATTAGCACTCAATCCAGCCCATTTTCCGGTCAATTTAACCCCAAAAAGTATTCCCCGCTGCCACTACTACTTCTGGGTTTTGCCACCGGTTGCCCTATATTTATTCGCGAAAAAAGCAAAGTTACGGTAACATATTATTGAAGCTCATTATTACACGCCCCGCTGGGCTTTGTGTACTCAACTAATCAAAAAAGGACGAGTGCATCTTCCGTGCACCTCATCTTCTAAGAATCTTAGTCGTGCATTCATTTTTTCCTATAGTTGTATCAGCAAGCTAAGTTATTTTACCAAAACCCACACTTTTTGAAAGGAATTATGGCTTCAATCGTTTCAGAAGTCGTGTCCGCGTGTCCACAATTAATTTTGTGCACTTTTTTTGTTTTTTTTTTTCAGGTAGTGTAATGCTGTCCCGTTTTTATCTGGACTGATGGGTGCATCGTCGACTACGTTGTTTTTCTTTGGCTGAGGAATCGAGAGCTATTCGTCATCCTCGTCGGAATTGGATTAGCATCGAAAACATAGTGTTGCAACAAACGTGAAGAATTCACCGTTCAGCAGTATGTAACACTATTGCATGTACGTTGCTTTATGAATTTCATGCTTGTATCGTGCTAATGTGTTGGAAGCTGGTGAGCCTCAATTCAATGCAAAAGTGAACAAGGAGAAGAATAAAGAAGAGAATCTTCAATCTTGAGAACGTGTGTGTGTGTTAGTTCCCGTTGCTGGAAATTCAAGGGAAGGAACGAGACGTGCAAGTCGGTCAAGAGGAACTGGCCCATTAAGAGTTCTCGTAGCTTCTTCTTGTCAGTCGTGTCTTCGTTTTATGTATGAAATTTACTGAGGGATTACTACATTGTATGTAACAAAAGGAGTATAGTATTTTCCTACATCCGTCACTCGTCAACTGCACTTAAACTTGAAAAAATATTTCAAACTCAAAGGAAAAGCACACCGACAGAGAATTCTTGAGAACAAGCAATCTGTTTAGTTACTTAACACACTTTACACAGTGAGTGTACGATTTAAGTCGCGAACTCATCAAAGGAAGCTTATGGGCTTAGGCTCCTTGGTATTAACCCGTTGGATGATTTATCTTTAGTTGTGCAAGTGCAACAGGAAGTGCGTGTTGCAGAACCATATTCCATTACTGTGGAGCGGAAAGTGCCCCAAAGCCATTTTTCGGGCACGGATTGGTGGTCAAGAGACGCTGTCGAAGTGTGATATGTGAAGCTAGATGAGAATCTGAAAAAGTACAGTTTACTTTCGACACACGGGCGAAACCCTTTAATTGTGAGTTGTAAGTTGGTTTGAGGATTCGCTCATTCATAGACAAACCAGGAGCAACTCGTCCTGCTCTTTCGCTGTTAATCAAACCAGACTCCTTGAGAGGAAGGAGCCGGAATACCGGAATTATTATGCGCCCGACCGACCTCGTGCCAATAGAATGCACTGTGTTTGGACTAGATTACCTATAATTTGGGAAAAGTTACCGTTCGAAGGAATCGGAGTGTGAATTTACTGAAGAAGGGGATCTTCTCTCTGCATCTGTCCAGCTTCCTACACTTGTATCATCAAAATGTCAGCTATCTGTCATGGTTTTGTGCAGAACGCTTGGCGGAAAGATATTTGCTCGAATTGTTTTCGATTGAGAGATGAACATGAGGTGGTGAACCCCAAGATTAATGGGAGTCATTTGTTCCATCTCTCTACAGCCGGCGGTGGCAATAGCCCCCATACTTTTTATGATCAACATCAACAGCATCCAAACAGTCATAATGGCAAAAATCATCAGCCCTCGTCCGCCTCAGGGTCGGTGTACAACGGACATCATCAGTCGGTGTCGATCAGTGTAAAAGGTGCTTCTGCCGACAGAACATGTGGCACACTGCCGCCGCCTCGTTACCAAAGTCCCACATTTGGATTTGGTTCAGTCATCCCTCGAATCAGCACAGTGAACAAACAAAGCAATAATTCAAAGTTAGCCAATACTACTAGTTGCAGTACAAGTAGTTTGTACAGTGCCTACGATTCATATGAAGGGTCAAAAGCACCCGTGAATAGTAGTTACTCAAACGGAAGCACCGGGAATTGCAGTACAGTGCACATTACAAGCCAATGCAGTTCCAAAACTCCCGGATTGGGGTACATTTCCAATTCCACCGGTCCTTACGGAAGATTACGAGCGAGCGGATCCGCTGAAGTGATTTCATCTTCAGCTTCAAACAGCAGCAGTGTGAATGGATCTGTGTTTGGGGAGAGTGGTGTTGGAACAATGATAAAACGTGGAGTGAGCTCCAATCTGTCATCACCACAGATTCAACAGCAGCTTCCGTCCTTTAAAACGGATAAGGAGAGCTGTGTGTTGACATCCTCAAGTCGAGGGTCGAGCTATACGAGTCATAATTTCGTCCCCAATGGAAGTAATACTAATGCTGCAGCTGTGCCGTATCGCTCCAAGGAAAATGGCATATTCAGCCACAACAACAATTTCAGTTGTACTTTGACTCATCCTGAGAGCAACTCGACCAACAGCTCGAACAAGAGTCGAGTCAGTCCTGTCTCAGCCGTCGTAACGAGTTCTTCTCTTGTGGCGAGCAATGCAAAGGCCAAAGGGGTTGCGATGGCCAACACTTCAGGTAAGGCTTTTAATCTTCGTGTCGGTCTCGGTCTCTGTCTCTACATACTCTGTATTCTACCAAAAGTTCATTTCTCACATGGGCTTGTTAGCCTTCTGTACACAAGTTCATTCCTTACGTCTTTCAACCCTTTCCTTTCTTTCCTGTGCTGTGGAATGTAACCAGCAACAACAACCAACGCAACGGCCACAATGTATTTTGTACAGTTATTGTTACTCTAGACTCTAGAGCTTTCCGAGTGAGGTGAACGTGCAAAAATCTCACCAAAAACGCAGACATGCAAAATAACGCATTTTTATCTTCATTTTGCGGGTCTTTGCGGATTTTGGTGGGTTTTCTCTTCTTTCCAAAACTACATGATTAGTCAGTCATTCTCATTTCCTCAACCTCCACCTTCACCATTCACGTCCCTTATCCCAATGTCTTTTTCTAAAAGTTTACCATACTTTTTTACTTTTGCCTACTATATTTCAATTATGTTACCGTATAAGGATCAAAATTATTACGTTTAATTCTCAACGACCAACGAAAGGTCAAATACATTGTACGTGCACCGTGCAGAATTCCCACGAGTTTCCATTTCCAATTCATTGAGTGGTTGTTGTCCCTCATGTCGAATCAAAGTGTTGAGCTTCATTGTGTTTGTGTTGTTTTGTGATCGACAGGCCTAAGTTCTTCAAGGGTGAGCACTATGGATTCAGTGGACGGTGAATTGAACTCTCGGAGAGTGAAAATGGTCAATTTTTGTGTGTCCAATGGTGCGTCGAGGACATCCAAGGGCAAAGGAATTCTCAAGTCCGAGGATTCTGGTCGGCGGAAACTGAGTGTGACGTTCCCCACTGAGGTGAGCTCATTCTGCTTTTCTATGAAGATTCACTTGTAAAACCAAGTCGGGAGAGTTTTTTTTGAGGCTATCGCGAATCTACCATGGCCAAATGCACAAGTATGCGTCATCTTCGTCTCGTCGCTTTTTGCGCTTGTTGTATGCGTTATGTAGACTGTGTTTAGACCACGGTAAATAGCTTATGATCCTGCATTGAACAGAGCTCTATATTTGCATTGCATCTTTGTTCAAACTCTGTTTAAGGACTAATTACGCTCGTGGTCCTATTAAGGCTTTATCGCTCTTCGATGGTTTTGGAGCGTACAATTCACTTTGGCTTGAGTTAATGCGTCCAATGAATGGTTTACTATTCTCAAATTTCACAATGTCTGTGTTTAACTATTAAGGAATCTTATGTAAGCCAAATATAAAGTGAGATGGACGTGAAAAACAAGTCTTGTCACGGATTATCTTTCAAGCATAGAACATTAGAACATATCAAGTGAATGTAAAGTATCAATATTATTATTGTAGGCCGGGACGGGCCCTTGACTCAACTATTAAATCCCACCATGTCCTTTTGGGCCTTGGAATCTTACAACTCTTGTGTTTGTGAAGCTTTTGAGTTAAGGGTCGAGGTCAATGTGTGTAGGATTCACTCTTCTCAGTAAATGCTTTATTCATGCAGCCATACAAATACTCAAATAATACTTGTCTATACTAAAATTCAAAGAAATGTTGTTATCTGACTGAGTTAGTAGTTTCTTCGTTGTTTAATTACGTGTCCCTTCCATATTCCATTGAATTGAATTTTGTTTAATAAGAGTGAACTTTACGACTTTTGATTCATTCCGTATTTCCGAGCTTGAAACGAAGTGACAGTATAATACAATAGTTGACTTACTATAGACTTATAAGCTTGTAATCTTCTGATTTTGGCGCATTAAGATTAATAGTAGGGCACTACCGGAGTGCAGTGATATAACAAAGCTTTTCGTTATTATAGAATACGCTTTATGTTGATATTTGAGCCCATCCCTTATCATGCTTCCTTATCTGTCATCGTGACCAGTGATTTCATTGTGTCAACTTAGTTTATTGACTCGTCAAATAATTATACCCTGATTATGCTTTTTTGAATTGCATGGCATGGCAAGTAATGCTTCCTGTTTCAGAGTTACACCTTGTAATCTGAGTATTTGAGCGAAGATGCCTCGAGCAGGAATGTTACTAGTTACAATAGTATAAGATTGTTAAATATGAACAGAAGACAAGAAAACAACTTGTCTTAAAGACAAGAACGAATAGAAGGAGTAGCTTTTATTCACCTTATGTAAACTGACACTTTTGGGGTCTTTATGAACTGCTATGACATTTTTCATGTCGTGCCTTGAATTGTACTACGTTTTTAACTACTTTTTGACACGAGGAATTTAAAAGGGCACGCGAATCTTTTAATTCTTTTCTGAAGGGCTGGGCTGGGCAATTCAAAAAGGTTGATGAATTTTGATCCTAGACCATGATACTTGGAGCATAAACTTGTGTGAGCAAACGGACAAAAGGGCCAATGTCTTTTTAAAAGCGTCATGTGCAATACGCTGTACAGCTCGAGGAAAGATTACAAGAGAGAGACGACTTATGGCATTGCATGTCTTGAGACAGCCAAGCCTAAAATGTCGTCATGATTCAGCACGAGTGAGGAGAGTCAGTTGTGTCTATGCAAAAATGAAATCGTATTTTTACAAGTCTGTCTAGGATGGGTTGTTACAACATACCAAAGCAGTCTTACGGTCTGTTGTCTCCTTGGGCAGATAATTTTCATTGGCCCTTTTTTGCTTTTGTGCCTTACAACTTACAGCAGAGCAAACGGATAGATCCTTAAAGCTTAGAGTTTCTTCTTTTCTGACTGACCAAAATCGCTTCTAGTAATACCAGTTAGAAAATATAAAAAAGGTTTAAGGTTTAGGTTGATTCTTTCTTTCTTCTTGTGTGCGTGGTTCCTTTGTTCCGGTGCTTCCTTGACTTTTAGCTCCTTTTTCCTTTGTTTGCTTTTGAACAATTTTTGCGTAGTATTGTTCATGCTAAAGACGTCGACGTGGCAAGGTTCTGCTGTTCTGTAGCGTTTTTGCCATTTGTATTGTGTGTAGTTGAATGTTGAACCTATCGATTCAATAGCCAAAGTAGTAATAATAAAGCTGTTATTGTAAGTTATATAAGCATGACTACTAACTACGTTTTAGCGATTTCTGTTTATTGCTTTGCATACACAATTGGTTATAGAAATTGGAATTGGAATCGTATACACATTCGTTATGGATTTATGACTTTTAGTGCGTACAATAACACTGTTGAGTCACCATCATCAGTCAAGCCTGCAAATAAAGACAAGCCAAGTTCCTTTTGTTCGGTTGAGAATTTCGCTTTTAATGTCAAAGTCAGAAAATGACTTTGGATACTTAGGAAATCAAACAGGCACAAAACTGATATCCATTCAAGGAATTTTTAACACGGGAAATGGGATGTGGCTTTTTATAATGTCTATTTACATTCTGATTTCGTTACAACGCGAAGTTTCCTTCTCTGGCATTTCAAACACGCTAGCATTCTGTTTCGCAATACATTAAACTGAATTATTATATTGTGTAAACTATAAAACTTAAGTCGCAATTTGGAACGACAATTTTGTTTTTTTAGTGACGTAAATAACCATAAACACAGGATAAAGCAATTATACGTACATTTAAAAAAATTTAATTTTGCATCAATAATTTTGGCTTCGTGTCAGATAACAAAGTTTAAAATAATGTATACTGCTGTATAGGATGTATAATATACAATTACAATTTACTTTGGTAATGACCAACTTTTACTTTTTTTGCATGTGTTAATTAACCGTAAAGACAGAATGAAACTTCTATTTATCAGTGTGTGTCAAACTGCTCATTATTTGCAGTAACATTTTTTCTCATTCCTTTCTTTCGTTGCCACACCCTTTGAAGTAAAATTGTAAAATGCTATTTGATATGCAGAAATAGCCTTAACTACAGCTATCCATGGGCTATATTAACTAGTTTTTACGAATGTACAAATTCTTCCTGGATTTTTTTCTAGAAGCTTGTATATATTATTAGAATCTCACACGAACAATGACAACATCAGAGGTTATTTATGAAATAATTTGATTACGTCCTGCAATTGCAATCTCGTGGCTACTTTTTTATTTTTAGGAAGGTAATTGAAGATAATCATTATGCTTTTTAAGAAAAAGATGTCATTTTTAACTGTTTGTTATGAAAAACGTA
>JABASF010000539.1:0-38411 GCA_019776145.1 Harlomillsia oculata
GTTTCTGAGAAGTACGTATTACACGAGCGTGATGCATTATTGTGAATTTTAAATAGATACGTTTTAAAATGTTGAACAAACATTATTGACTCTTGTTTTTGCACTCTCAAGTTATTGAAGTAGACTTCCTCTGTAAACGAAGACAGGATTCATTCGGGAAATTCGGGATTTTACGTTATCCAAGAACGCATGCAATTGCAATCATATAGCATTGCAGATTACAATAGTATATCGTCCAAGAGTTTCTTTGTGTCTGCATCTAAATTGAAATAATCTGAAAAGTTTACATAAGGTTCTAACAATCCATGTTCATTTAATGGTAATTTATTTTGACTTGATTGAGTGCGTTCTGAGCTTTCAGTGCTAGTTGTATTAGTGGCAGTATCAAATCCTGGGTCCTGGTTAAACATTCTAGCTGGAGGAATCATTGGGAACCCAGTGTTCATAGGAGTAGAATTGCCATTAGTGCTCACGGATGAAGAATCCGTATACACCCGATTTCGTCCGCTAGTTGGACTGGAAATTGATTTGGGTAAAGGGAAATTAAAATTTCGTACAAGAAGAGTCATGTCATCTCGTTTGTTCAACATAGGTTTCATATTGCTAGCATAGGCATCATAATGCATTCTCGCTACCCTGTCTATCACGGCTTGGGCAACTCCAACCATTGTGCTTTGAGTCTTAAATTCTTCAACTATCATTTGGGCTAATTCACTTATAGTATACGGTCCTTCAGAAGCCTCTCTCAATGCCCTAAACAAACCATCCGAGAGGAGAATGAGAAAACGACACGAGTCATCCAATTGTTCTACATGGACATCCGGATCAGGGATCACAGGATCACTTTGAGTATTGTAAGACACGTCCATTTCTCTGTATCCTCCTTTGACCAAATAATTACCCAAACATCGAGTGTTGGTTTGGTTCACAATCTGAACCGTTTCTTGCAATACCTCAGTGCTCAAACCTAACCGATTGACTCGTAACCTTTCATCTACATTGTTGAGGTCATGTTCCACACTTATCTGACTCACACGTAGAACACCATCCGAATCAGTTCGACACAACAATGCTCGACTATCACCCACATTAGCAACGTACAATTTTCCATGAAATATTAAAACTACTACGGCCGTTGTTCCTGTCGCCACTTCTCTATTCAAAATCTCAAACTGTTCTTGAGACCCAATGCGACATAGATAATCATATGGGTTTTCCCCTTCTGGGACGTTGGACAACAGTCCCGTTCTTTTGGCAATCGTTTCTCCAATGATGTCTGAGAAGAATTCTCTTTCCACCGATAGAAAAGCTTGACATAGTACGTCTTGAATCTCGTCATCTGTGCTCGACGGGGATAACTGCTCCAAAAGTATTTCTGCAGGCATTCTTTGAACTGCAAATTTTGCTGCTCGACATCCTCTGTGGCCATCAAACACTCCATAAAGGTACGTATGATCTCCGGAACGAAAATGGAAACTAAAATCCTCTACTTCATGTTCACTTGTTTTTTGTCCATCTCGTCGATAAATCTGATTTGGAGAGCAGCCCACACCTTCAAGAAAACATAAGCCTTGTTATACAATAACTAATACACACAAAATCACATAAAAAAACACAAACTATATGCAAATCAATCAACTATAATAGTTCTAAACTGTACCCGTTTCAGTACAAATTGGGAGATCGTCAGTCCATGATGTATCCAATTGTGTAGGGGATTCAGATAACCCAAGTAGACCCGGGGTTAAACTTGTATAGTCCATTACAAAGTGAGCTAACACTAGTGAATTCAAATGGTCATCAACTAAGATTACAAAATCCCAATCTCATGTCCAAAATTAATGGACAAACAACACTCTTCATTTTGGAAAAATATTGTACATTCTGTGATTCTGTGTATAAAAAATATTAAATTTTACAATCTTTCGTCCTCTGATTTACAGACTACAATATTTATATTACCATAGTATAATATAATGAAGTGCTACCAAGTACCAAGTTCTAGACTTAAAAAGTCGATCAAAATAATGAGAACAGAATCAGCAAATGAAACAGTATTATTGCTCTTGCTTATTGTAAATTCGTATTGATGCGTTTCTGTGTACAAAATGGAAGATGGGCTGCATTTTGCCAAATGGCCACTTGTGTGCTCTCAGTCGTCTCCTCGTCTCTCTCTCTGCTGCTGCTGGCCTGCTGGCTCTTCTGTGTTCAAAGTTCAAATTCAGACACTTTCATGCAATCTGAATGTCTGGTTGGCAACTGGCGTTTGGCATTATGAAAACAACTAGATTATGGAAATGAGTTTATAAATATTCTACACAATCATGAGACATGAAAGTTTCACAACAATTTACATCTGCATTGTGTATGCAGAAAGAGCTTAGGAAAACTAAACCCTATAAGAATGAATTGAATGGAACAACGACACAGGAGAGCAACAAAGAACTTTCCATTTGAGTAATTAGTACGTTTATTGGAAATCGACAAATCGAAATTGTTGAATATATACTTGAAATTTTAAGTTTTTAAACGAGAAATGACATTTATCGTAGGACAAATGTCTCACACTATTGCAATTTCAATTAAATGAACAATGGAATTTATGTTACAAATCAATAAATGACACTCAAATCAAGTACAGATTTGAAATCTAAAATTATTAATTAAATAGGCTACAAAATGTGTAGTTATAGTATGTTGACAACGAAGTCAACAAGCACAAACTTTTTCCACCTCAACGTCGTGAATGTATGGAATGAAAACAAGCATGTATTAATTGTTTGTAATTTTCGAACACTGCATTCAATGATTTAAACATCAGTACAAATTGCAGTTTGTTTTTCCAAAGATTGCAGACATATAATAGTTGCGTTTGCGACCGACAACTAGTATAACTGAGATCGAATATCTCTTTATATATAGGGTACACTGTCTTAGTTACAAGTGATTCATACATTCAACGTAAATTCACCGAACAGTTTGGGCGCGGACAATCGCTCATTAACCTAAGTACAATGTAATATTTCAAAGGAAGTTTAACTTATAATAAAAAATTGAACTCATTGTGGTTTACTCCAAATGGAGAAGCAGCAAACAAAATTAACCACGACATGCAGAGCAGGAAACCTATGTATAAGGGTTCCTTTAAAAGAATCTTAGCTCCACGCATGTTTAAAAGGTCTAAAACGTATCGACGAACGAAATTTGATGTTAATTGGTTATTGGGCCAATTAACATCGAATTTCGTTTGTCGATACTCTTTGGACATTTTAAACATGCGTGGAGTTAAGATTCAAGGACTCATCATCTTACAGCGTAGATTTCACAAAATGTTCGTAATTTCAAACATTACTACTACAAACTGCCTTTCATTGATCAACAATTATCATCACATAAATTTGTAGTAGATTCTAAGATTCACTGGGGATGTCTACACTTTCTGGGGGATTACAACACTTAGAATTTAGCGAATCTTTACTCGAGTCGTTGTCTACATAGCACGACAGATTTTCTCAATCAGACCCAACTGGCAAATTTTTGATTATAATTATATTTGTTGCGAACGAGAGCACAATTGCGTAACGAGATTATTTAAAATTTTAAAATACGAAGATTATTGAATAACTAATACAATGCAATTATGTACAGAAACAACAACTCATCTTTATTGTACGTACGATATTTCAACAGGCACACACGACACACTACTCAACAGTCCAAAATTTGCTCTTGAAAAGTTTACCAATTCAGCATTCACTAAATCATATTAACCCTTCCGCATCTTTTCTCAAAATGAATGATATGGTGTAACAAAACCCTTAAAATGACTGAGTGGTACAAGGGATTGCAGATTGATTACTTACTAATAGTGCATCATAATCAGTTCTAAGATATCAAGCCGTAATAGGGCTCGCCGGTTCTTCCGCAGGTTGCTGAGCGTTATGCGCACCAACTTCCGGAGTTTCAAAATTCAAGAAATCCCAGATGAGAATTGTGTCATCGTGAGAACTACTTACTATTTGAAATTCATCAAACTGGAGACGGAAAACACGCCCTGTGTGTTTCTGTAAATGAAAATGTACTTTATTTATAGTTCATTACCACCAAAGTGCCTTTGCAAGAACAGAACATAACACAAACAGTATACTTACAACCAAGGTTCGCAAGCACAACGAAGAAGCAGGGGCTCTAGGATCCAAAGCCGCTTGCAAATCCCAAACTTTGATTTTTCTGAGTTAAACGTCATAAAATTATTAGGATTAGGATTCGAAATTAATCTACTAAACATGTACACAACGCTTTCATAACTCCTAATACTTACCCATCGTAAGCTCCACTCACGATACGTTTGTTGTCAAAACGAATGCAACGGACAAGTTCTTCGTGACCCTCAAGTACTTTTAAGCATACTCCACATTCAATATCCCACAATCTGTGACAAAATCAAATCAAATCAATGCGTAGTCAAAAGCAAGCAAATGGTAAACGCAGAAGACTTCTATAGTGAGTATAGTTATGTAAAGTAAATTAGTACCTAATCGTGTTATCGGAACTCCCACTCACAACGAGTCTATCACGGTACTGCAAGCACGCAATTCCACGCTTATGACCATTCAAGGTTCGCACGAATTCACAGGAGCTTGTATTCCAAACCTAACCATTTAAACATACACAACGGATTATTAGATACCGAACATATTACACTGTGATTACAAATATCAATCTCTCTCGAATTTGCTCTTGACTCAGTCCAACATGTCGACGTGTCTACGCATTGCTCTGCCAGACCCCCATACCACAACTAAATACTATTCTGCACATAAGTTAAGTATGGCAGAAAAAAAGTGATTCTTCTCACATCCCAGTGAAACAAACGTGCAAGAAAAGAAACACTCTCAGCAAAAAGTTACTGTTCCCAAAGTTAATTCGGATATGGAGGGAGCCGACTCTCACTCTTTTGCGACCCTTTCTTTGCTAATAAAAGAAATGCTAAAATAAAAAAATAATACAAATATCAATCAGTTAATACCTTGATGGTTCTATCACCAGAGGCAGAAACAATGTACTTTTCGTCAAAATCAACGACGTTGACTGCAGCTCTATGACCTACAAGTACTCGATGAAGATTGATATCAGTGGCAGAAACCATATCCCAAACAGCGATGCTACGATCCTGTTTAAAAAAACCAACAAAATTAACAAAACGTACTGTCATGTCATGTCATGAAGTTGGTGAAATCTAAATCCATACCTTAGAACAGGTAACCATCATTCCATTGCTAAAACGAAGATGCAACACAGCTTCACAATGATGAATCAAAGTATTCACCATTTCTCCAGTTTTAACATCCCAAACACGCACAGTTGAATCGCTCGATCCGCTAATGATCACTTTCTCATCGTACTGGAGGCACAAGACCGACCCTGTATGCCCAGTAAGCACCTAGACACAGTTAACAATTAAAATGTAATAAGTGATTGCACTGCGGTCAGTTAACTATAATTCTTAATTGTGAAATTAGAAATTGCGTGACACAAACTTTAACTAACCTTAGTACACTGAAGTGACTGTCTATCCCAGATTTTGATGGTATTGTCCCGCAATCCAGAAACAATCTTTGATTCATCATATTGAAGGCAATAAACCCCTTTAGAGTTCTCCGAGCGACAATTAATCAGTTGAAGATTCGGCTCACCCTTTAGCCAGTTGTTTTCAATGCTCTGTTCAAACAAATACGAAAAAATCTTTAGCTATTATCTTTAGAAAAATAATAATCTAGTCATTATTACACTTATTCCCCTCAATAAGAGAGTACATTAACAGCGAGTTAGCGTATCCCCAGCATAGCATGAACAAGACTAATGAAAAATGACAACAAAGAAATTGCAAACGCAAAAAAGTGCATTACTTCAAAATTAAATTCTATCTTAAATATTAACAGTAGAAAAGCAGCATTAACTTTCAACTGAAACTGTATACACTAAAAACAAATAAAAACTTAGAAATGTGAAACGACTTTATGCTAATACGTTAGTGAGACCGTAACGAGCAAACAATGAACACATAGTTACCAAAATATCTTGAATTATACGAGGATATAACTGCCTATAAAAACTGTTCTCGGGATGGCAAACTCCAGGACGTGGTTTGAACAGGTGGCGTATCCTATAAAATTAAACGTATAATTTACTGTACTTCGTGCTTTAAAGTTACTAAATCCATACCATTTACAATAATTAAAATCTTACCATCCACGACGTTCAGCCAAACCTTTCCACAATGAATCAGTGCGAACCTTACGCTCAATCAATTTCTTCCATAGCATCGCATCGGAAATCACACGATTCCATTCCTTACAAACAAGTTCAGCAGCACAAAGAGACTTTGCATCCAAGAATGACAGAATTGTTTCAGCAATATGATCCAATCCTTTCTCTGTACAACAAAAAGACAACCGAACCATTATACACAATACATTAACAATTTAAAGTTATATTATTTAAATTTCAATTAGCAAGGATTAACTGATGTTTACTCAACTCAGAAAAGGTAAGAATATTAACACTTACTTGGAAGGAGAGTGATGAAATCTCTCTGAAGCATCGGAGTAAGAAACTCATTAATTTGTCCATGCTGATAATGACAAATACGAACAAGTAGGTGCTCTAAAAAATCCACTTGATCAGTCTCAGTCCAAATTTCAAACAGTTGCAAACAGCGGTCCTTCTCCGCAACGTATCCCTCTGACAACTCCCGATTAGGAAAGTCATTCTCCATATCGCTCATTCCATCCTCATTGTAGAATGTAGTCAGTGGAGACTACAACGTAAGAATGAATATTAATGAACTTTCTACATTCGTAAACGATGAATTTTGTAAGAAAACCCCATAAATTCTTTTTACCTGACTTATCTCGTCGACTGACTTGTCGGTCTCCATCTCCTCCCCTCCGTCAGAACACTCCAAATCAACAGACTTCTCCAGAATTTGTTATAGTTACACAAACCTACAAAATGAAATCAATAATTTACATAACCTCATTCAAAATCCACATTAACCCCTTTTCCTCCAGAATATAGCATACAACACTACATCCCCTAAGACTAAGAAAAACTAAGAAAACGAATATTACTCAATATGTAAATTTTAAAAAAAAGCTGAATACTGAATATACTACACATGATTCCATGCAAACGATCTTAAAGGACGCTGCCACAAACATCCCAAAAGCTAAAATTGTGGAAATGCCAACAAACAAGAAAGTCTGTCTTGTGTATGCTCAGAATAATCTAGTTGTTGAAAGTATAATTCAACAAAACTCTAAAATAATATTTTCTTGCACAAAGGCTAACAAGAACAACGTTCAAAATTCTTATTGTCTATACTATCAAAACCGAGTATCAAAATCCTATAACAACAACAACCCAAAGTGAATTCAAGATAAGGACATGTTTATTGACTGTTGTTGTCATGTAGCTCTTATCACACGTCACTTTTGAGGTTCCGTATTTTTTTTGTGAATAGGACAACATCCTCAAATATATGAACAACCTCTCATATCACTAATGCTTTCTCTGTTGACTCCGTTCTAACTCAAACAAATCTAGTACTAAATCCCCCCCCCACACAAAA
The DNA here is from genome assembly GCA_019776145.1 of Harlomillsia oculata. NCBI lineage: Eukaryota > Metazoa > Arthropoda > Collembola > Entomobryomorpha > Oncopoduridae > Harlomillsia > Harlomillsia oculata. Next base: position 7,634 of record JABASF010000539.1, read on the forward strand.
AAAGGAAACCAAACCATAAGTCTTACAAACCTTAATCAATTCAATTTTGACAACTTTTCAGAAACCTTCCGACTACTTTTTGAATTCACGCCCAAAATATACAAAACTCAAAACATTTCCAAATTCTAAAAAACCCCCCAAAAACGAAACTCACATAACAAACTTACTTATGGATGTTGAAAAACTAATGTATGACAGGACGACAAGAATCCACAACGAATGCGGAAATAGAGTGGGCCAACCCGTGATTTCGGAATGTATAGTATTAGTGAGAGCAGACTTTTGTAAAAATAAAAATCTTTTATCAATATTGTAACGGAGCAAATGATTCAAAAACCTGATGATTGTATTAGAAAAGAACACTAAAACATTTTCAAACTCTTTTTACAACAAATTTAAAAAAAAACTCAGCTCCTGAATTGACCACTGTCTAATTATGTTGACAAGTGTGGTGGGTCGTTAAGTTTCGTGGTGCTGCTTCAAACTCAATCTTCCAAATGGAATGACGATGACGGTAAGGGTTTGTCTAAAGGAGGCAAACTCAGGCCTCTCTCGTCTCACTGAGCTCTGTAAATCGCCATGGTAAAGCAAAGAATACGAATGGAAAATGTAATGTAAAAGGGAGCTTTTGAGAGGACTGACCGAGGGAGCGACGACGACAGGGAATGGCAATGGCAAATGGCGGACAGGCTATGACCCTTCTCTGGGGTGTTGTTCCCCTCCTCATCCACCCACCCTTCCCTACTCCAACCTTCCACACTGCAATTCCAATGAAATCCTCACTCCTCAACTCAAAAATGAAACTCTCTCTCAAAAAACGATTTTCCTTTGCTTTCTTTCTATAAATATACCATTATCACTAACTATAACTAACAGTTAGCACGATTTTAACTCTCATTTTGTCATGTCATGTCAATGGAAAAACGAAAAATTATGAAACTATGGAACCATTTTTCATGCATTTTATGCATTTTGCATGCATTTTGTCATTGCATCTGCGTGCGTTGTTATTTCCTCTTTCGTTTGTTCCTTTTGCCTGTAAATGTGTATTTTTATCATTTAACTAAAACTGAATTAGAGATGTTCATTTTAAAAACAATTTTGATGATTTTGATCCGGCCGTCATTCGCCATTCGTCAACGCGGGTTTATGACTTTTATGACGTACACAGACATTCCTTTGCTAACGTGTGCCTTTAAAAAAGGTATTTTATTATTGTACTTAATTACACGAATTAGATAGAATGAATGCTTAAAAATCCATTATGAATTTATAATGGTAATGACGAACGACATTTACAAAATATTTGTCGAAGAATTTGCAGTTTACAGTTTCTCAATGGTTGTCATTTGCATTTTGCATCAACGAGTCATATGAAAAGAATTCTTTGTCATTTTTCTAAAATACATGGGGCCTGTTTCATAAACGTCTATTTGAATGAACGACAGGGCATTCAATTTGACCTTGACCTTTAAAATAAAATGTAAGATGACTCGGTGTCGAAAAGCCGAATACTGTCATTTTAATAGGAATGATGACGTTAATGAACCTTATGAGAATTTGGGTGATGTGAGACGTGAGAAGAGGCAAATGAGGTAATGGGACGCGGACGTCGCTTTGGCGAAAAAATCAAACGTGATCACGCCGTGGTGGATCGAGTCTAGTTTAGCGTCAGCGGCTCTCAGAGAGGTTTGAGTCTGATTTAAGTAATTTTTATGTTGTTCCCACCTTTTTAATTGTTCAATTGTTTGCAAATTTTGCGTCAATTATATTCATTTACACATTTAGTATTTTTCAGAAATTAAATCCGTCCAGATTTTTATTACGAGTCGTTTTTTAGGATCAGTTTCTTGAACACGGCACGGCAGCCGTGATAGTCCATTCCATTCCGATACCAATTCCAATACGCGAGTCATTAACATAGACAGTAAAGATAGTAAAGAGTAGGTTGGCCATTTGAAAAAGGAGAGTTTAGTATCATTTAATTAAAGACAATCAGTCTTGTGATTGGAGGGAGCGAAACAAGAAAGAAACAGTTTGAACTTTGGACAAGGAAATAATAATGTTGCTTAAATATACCAGTATTGTGGGCAAAGTCAAGAATGATCAAACTTTGGAACAAGACAATCAATATCAAATGATGAGTGCACGTGCACGGGTAAGATTAATTTCTGCATTTTTTTACAATGCTAAACGTAACATGATGAATAGTATTCAAAATTCAGTTATTCAGAATCGTGGCTTAAAATTATATTCTGTGATAGGGTGATCGACGGCGTTTCACTGAGACACAAATGAACAAATTGCGGAACGCTATATTTACTAAAGGAGTTGTAAGCAAAATATGGATTTTGAAGAAATAATGAATGTTCATTTGTCTATGCTTTACTTGATCAAAAAACATTTATAATTGTAGGCTATGGACTTGATCGTTAGCCAACTGTCTATGAAGGATACGATGAACGTCCAGTTGGTCAACAGAGCGTTCAATACTCTTGTTGTTGGCAACTCCAAGTCTTTTAGGAATCGAACTGTTGTCATCTCGCGCAAGAATTCCAGGGATATTGCACTCTCCCCCTATATTAATCGCATGTGGTTGTCCGCAAAACTCTATGGATTGCTCGAACCACTAGATTATTTTAGGCTTCGATATGTCTGGCGAGAGTTGGAGACACTCTCAGTCGTGAGCTCAGTAGGGAGTAATAGCATTACAAAAAAGTTGTCACACCACATACTTCGGGAAGTTTTAATTCGCACGACTAAATTACGAAGTTTGGAGATCAGCGCTGATATTCTTTGTGGCTCCAAGCAAGAAGATTTGACGAATCTTGAACATGTATGGAATAATCTGAAACATTTCGAGCTGTGGTTGCGACCTGAAGATCCGATAAGAAGCGTCACGGTTTACAAACACGTTCCGATTCGATGGACTAACTCCGTGTTCTATTTTGATGGTCCGAAGGACAGAGAGAATCTGAAGGTGTGCATGCAAACATTGAGCAACTTTCAATGGACATTTTTGGAATCGTTGGCAGTACATACTGTGCAACCTACCACACAAGAATTTTTGACAAATAACGTTCTAAGAAACGTGAAAAAGTTGGAATTAAACCGTTACGGTGATACGTCGCTGGATCAAGCATTTTGGGAGTACTTCAACGGCTTTGAATTGCCAAATCTCGTTGATTTTAAATGCTATTTGTTCGATTGCCGCCAGAATGTGATGATAAATTTTACTCGGTTTTGGCGAAACCAACGTAATCTCACTTCGCTCGAAATTCAAAGCCAGAATCTCACACAAGGTTTGTTTGAAGTGAATGAAGAAGATCGTCGTCCAATCAATTTGAAGTACTTGAAGATCAAGTATCTGGATCAAGGAGAGTTGTCCGCTGATTTTGGACTCTTGTTGCAAATGAATCAGTTGGAAACGTTTGTATTTCACGGATTCGACGGTTTGTCCCTTCAATGCCGTACGGGCCCTCGTCAACCTTCAATGGAGGAAATCATTGCCTCAATCCCGGCGTCGGTCACGTGCGTGGATTTTAAGGTGGATACATCCACCAATCGTGAATACCAGGGTTTTGATGAGGATGAGGAAGAGGACGAGGATGAGTATGACGTTGAGGATGACGATCAGGATGAGGTTGAGTTGGAGGATGAGGATGAAGATGACGATGACGATGAGGCATGGGGTTTGTTAAGCGCTGAATTTTTGCGTTTATGTAAATTACAACTCCCGAATATGAAAACCTATTGTGCTAGTATCCAAAAGTACGAACCCGACCAATTCAACGCTGCTGCCGCTTAAAAACATTCACGAAAGTTGAATCGACGTCTTTTCATGGTACATTACATAATCTTTGCCCAAGTTGAATTCTGCTTTAATATCTTGAAAATAATAATTTACAGATAATTATATTTCTGTTTTTTTTTACGTTTCAGCTTTTTTACACCGTCATGGATTTTGCGAGAAGGGGCTGTTTCTTGATTCTCAAATCATGATTACATTTTGTTTATTTAAATTAAAATGATGTATTAATTAATTCGCAAAGATATTGCTGTTTGCGAAGTATTTTTAATGTTTGTACCTAACTTTGTCATACTGGTTTCACATCTGTAGTGAAAAAGTTCCTGAATTTCATGTGACATCATGTGACATAACTCGTTCAATATTTTAGTACAACGAAGGTGGACATGTTTTAACTGACATTTTGTTCACATATGGAAAACGCTTATAAATGTAACGGGTAATGAAATGAAACATTACGAGTAAACTGTACTTCACAGGCTGGACAGGCCCGGCACGATTTATACGCCCCTTGAAGTTATTTTATTATGAAATGGGGTCTGCACTTTTCAATCAGAATTTTTATTATGGGACCTAAACGGCATCCATGGTCAGATAAATTTTATAAGTCTGTACTATTGTACTAGACATACTCAATGTATTCGTAATTTGGAGTTAAATGTGCGGTAACGAAGTTTATTTGTCAACTTTTGTGTCGGTTATTTAATTCAATCAGTTAGATCTGAATGGCCTAAGATATTGATTCTCAATGCTGTCTGTTACCGGTTTTATTTGTTAAACCTACAAACTTATCCAGTCCGAACTCGTCAAGCTTATTGTATAATTTGTAATATTGCAATATGCGAATCATTAGACAAAAGTCAAAAGGGTTTTAGTGAGAAAAAGAATATTAAAATGATACTTTAATTTACGCAGTTAAAATACATGATTTACAGGGTAGTGACGATCAGGTAAAGTGACAAGGTTTAACCTTCGGTTTCGGCCTTTTATACTTTTGGAGATTACCAATACCAAGTCATTGGCCGAAACCCAGACACATTCATTTTACATACTATTAGGATTACAAGAGATTTGATTTTACACTCAAATCGAAACACTTATTATCAATCATAAAGTTGTAAAGTTGTAATACTTTAATGTTTTGTGTGTATGTGTGCTGTATTGTATGTTCCGTTAAGGTTAACTGTAGTGTAAGTATGAAATTATCGATGTTGTCAGCTTATGCGTCGATTATTTTATCAATGAATTAGATCTGTATGGTCTTTTAGATATTTATTCTGAAAAATGCTGTCTACTGTTTTTAGTTTTAAAACGTACAAACTTGTCCAGTCCAAACTCGTCGAGTTTATTGTCAGTCGACAAGCTATAATATACATTAATGTTTTGGTATGTGTACTGCATCTGGTTGTTCGTTTAAGGTTAATGTAAGTATGAAATTGTCGATGTTGTCTGCTTATGCGTCGATTATTTATCAATGAATTAGATCTGTATGGTCTTTTAGATATTGATTCTGAAATGCTGTGTACTGTTGTTTTTAGTTTTAAAACGTACAAACTTGTCCAGTCCAAACTCGTCGAGTTTATATTGTCAATCGACAAGCTATCATTAATGTTTTATTTTGGTGTGCGTACTGCATACTGCATCTGTAGGTTCGTTTAAGGTTAATGTAAATATGAAATTGTCAATGTTGTCAAGTTATGCGTCGATTATTTTATCAATGAATTAGATCTGTATGGCAGTTGAGATCTGAAATATTGAATCTGCGGAATGCTGTCTATTACCATTTTTTTAAACGTACAAATTTGTCAAGTCGATGCTCTTTAATTTGAGCTGATTGTCAATTATTGAGTTCAAATAAGTCAATGTCAAATGTGTGTGCGTTCCATATTCTGTTAAGTTTATATGAGCAAGTACGGTGTCGATTGGTATCAACTTGTTCGTCAGTGATTGCAATTCAATCATTTCCAGTTTCTGTAATAGTAAATGTAATAATTGTAACTTAATAATTAATAACTAACCATGGCGATTCCTTGTCACACTCATGATTTCATCCTTTTTATTTTGCTTGTTCACAAAGTTTCTCCCTTGACATTTCATTCATTGTATTACGATTTACGATTCATTCATCATCGAATTTGGTCCATTATCAACCATGTTAATTAATTAGCACAGTAATTACATCTTACATCAATCAGTTACATATGTCATACTCTCATACTTTAACACACATTTGCAGTTCACCGGACATGAATCGATGAATCCCAGTCCAAATCCTTCATTCATTATTATTTTATATGCTCCAATCTCAAATGCACGGAAACTCCGTGGATGGTGCTCATTCATGCTACGCGCAGTGTCTCTCTCAGTCAGTCTCAGCTGCTCGCTCGTCTCGTAGTAAGTGAGTTCATTTATGTAATAATAAATTATTAGTATTGCACTGGTATAGCCCAACAATGGACAATGGAATGCAGTATAATATTATTAACTAAAGTTATATTATTTTATAAAAACTAATTTAAACTTGATTCTCTGCAAATAGGGATACGAAAGATATAAGAATCATTTGTACAAAATGAAGGCCCATGTGTTCGTCAACGCTTCGATCAAACACGTAAGATGATTTTGATTTAATAGTTTACTTGTGTGGAAAATGTTTGACAGCTCGTAGGGTGTTTAATTAATTGTCCTTCTAACGTTTCTAATGGTTATATGTAGGTTCGTCATGGACTGTGGTCCAACACCTTTTCGAAACCAGTGTGTCGAAGTGTCTCTCTTGCGGCACAGGCCCCAGAAATTTCTTCATCTGTCCCACCGTTACCACTGTCAACGTTGACAGATGACGAGAAGGTTATGAAGGAAACAGGTACACGAACTCATCAAACCGTCACATTTAGGCCATTAATCCAAATGGGTATACGTGACAGTGACATTGAAATGACAATTTGCATGATCAGCCTTTATTACTGTTTTACAGTGAAGAAGCTGGCTAAGGAAAAGGTTTTGCCGTTAGTGAACAAAATGGATCGTGAAGGAAAAACTGATCCTTCCATTGTTGAAGCTTTGTTTGCTAATGGAGTAAGTTTAACATATTATGTAATAAATATACCGTTTTATTAGTGGACTTTATTAATAGACGTAATGTTCTTTTAGCTTATGGGAATTGAGATTGATCCGGAATACGGTGGAAGTGGATCTACATTCGGTGCTTCTATTGTGAGCATTGAAGAATTGTCCAAAGTTGATGCAGGCATTGGGGTTATATGTGATCTTCAGAACACACTTATAAATAATCTTATTCAGCAACTAGGAACACCAGAACAGAAGAAAAAGTATCTACCACTGTTGGCTACTAGTATGGTACAGTGTTTCGAATTTTAATCAGCATCATTATTAAAATGAGATATTATTTGTCTGTAATGTAGTTGCATTGTCTTGAAATTTTCAGCTTGGCAGCTTTTGTTTGTCGGAAGCTGAATCAGGATCTGATGCGTTTTCATTGAAAACAACGGCTAAGAAGGATGGAACGGATTACATTCTCAATGGATCAAAAATGTGGATTTCTACTGCTGATCTTTCCGGGATGTTCTTGGTGATGGCTAATGTTGATCCATCGAAAGTGAGTTTAGTACTATACTTTTATTTCAGTTTGCAGTTGTGCACGTTAATTTTGACACCTTCACCCGGTACTTATATTTTTGTGTCATGTTGGGTTTGTTGCATAGGGGTACAAAGGTATAACATGTTTCATCGTTGACAAAGACATGCCAGGTTTTTCAGTTGGAAAGAAAGAGGATAAGCTGGGACTGCGATCATCAACAACCTGTGCAGTTCATTTTGATAATGTTCGGGTACGAAATATCATATTACATCACACGCGTGACATTTTTTTCGTTTTGGTATAATTCTTGTTCCAATCCAGCGATCTTTACTATAATTAACTATACTTGTTAAAGGTTCCATCAACCAGCGTATTAGGATCGGTTGGACATGGTTATAAATACGCCATTGGGATGCATGAACGGTGGACGAATAGGTATATATTTCACTATTTTCACAACTGAATAAGCTAAACGATCATATAAATAAACGTGAAATGTAATTGTCTGTATTGTGTTCATAGGTATCGGTGCTCAGATGATTGGTTTAGCACAGGGATGCCTGGATAACACGATCCCATACACCCTTGAACGAAAGCAGTTTGGACGTCGACTTTTTGACTTTCAGGTTTATTTTTGTGCGCACATTCTTATTGTTTAATGTTTTTATGGAAATGGTGATTAAAGAATCACCGTATTGTGTTTCTATTGTAGTCAATGAGTCACCAGATTGCACGCATTGCTACTAAGATCGAGTGTGGTCGATTACTGGTATATAATGCCTGTCGTTTGAAGGAAGCAAATCTCCCATTTGTCAAAGAAGCTGCAATGGCAAAATATTACGCTTCAGGTATGAAACAGTCATTTTCCAAGTCCTAGTAATCGTATTAAAAATGATGATTATGTTATCATGTTTGTTACTTTGTTTATGTGGTTTAGAAGTTGCAACGGAAACAACTTCCAAGTGCATAGAATGGATGGGAGGTGTTGGTTTTACAAAGGACTATCCAATTGAGAAATATTACAGAGACTGTAAAATAGGAACAATTTACGAAGGAACTACCAATATGCAACTGAATACTATAGCAAAGCATCTTGAACAAGAATATCGAGATATGTAATCAATCGTCAAGGTCATAAGGCGTACATTTGAGTTTTTCTTTCATAGTCATGGCCTTTGACAACGTGCGATATCTATAACCGATTGAAAATTGCTACTAGACAGCTAATATCTGAAGATCTGTCGAAGATCGTTCAAGGGTGTGTCTAAATGTTCCCCTCGCCGTTTTAATTCTATGCATAGTCCTGTTTCTTTATTCATGATTAATTCGATTTCAAATGCTTCTTTTCAGTTTCGGATATTTGTGTATATGCACAATGCTATGCTAAAATTGATAATCGAAATAATCAAATCAAAGGCTATATATTTTTGTTCCAGTTTATAGACTTCGTTGGTGTTGATTTATAGTGCTTTTATGTGATAGTGATAGTATGCACGTCCAGGCTCTTTGTTTGAGGATACATTGTGGGCACATTCCTTACAAGAGAAGACTTAAAAATGTTTTAGTCAAATGCTGAGAAAGATGAAGAACCTATTTTGTGTTGAATAATTAAAAAGAAATCTTTATTTTGAATTGAATTTATTGATTACTTAATTGCACTGAAAAGTAACCTCGCATAAGGTGTTTCATATTTGAGCACTGGGATGAAATATACGCCTATAGAGTAAGAGTACGTTTGGATGTCATACATACATCGAGTCGGTATTTTTAGTAACATGCATTCCCTGTTGAGCACGTGCTGACGGAACACACGAAGTTTCTGAAATACTGAAAATTTGAATCATCATCCGGGTTGTTCTTGAATTCGTCGGAATTCTGCCTGTTACAGTTCGTTGATTTTCAAACTTTTAAATTCGACGGTTCAATAAAAAGAAATTTCATCGATTTCTTCCAATACCCCATTTCCTACTATAAATAACATTCATCTCAACAAGTAAGCTTGACTAGATGAATTCCTACGATTGGCTGACAATTCGTTTATAAACACTAATGAATATTTTTAAAAATTTTCTATAGGACGTGAATACCGTAACATTATAAAACGTAAGTGAATAAAAATGAACAAGGAAAGCATAAAATTTCATAATGAAGATCTTGATAATGGAGCCACAGCCACTCCAAAGGCCGCTATTCTTGAACTTGAACTATTATCGTCGTCATCGTCATCGGTACCTGTAAATGTGAAGCAGCCAGTAGAATATCCTCCACAGCCTGTAACATCCCAACAACAACAACAACAACATGACAAAATTTATACAGAAATGGTACAATCTGACGATGCAAATAAAGCAAGCCGTCAAGAAGTATTGAACGAAATGTGTCGAAGTCTCAATTGGCAAACAAGCGTTTCAAGTTCATCGTCCATGGATAGCACGCAACCCAAGAAATGGTATCGAGAAGCTCCGAGAAGGTAATGAATTAATGAATGATTTGAATGATTCTTCACATATTTCATATTTCATAATAGATTTAGCATTTTTGGCATACATTTTGCTAGACGAAAAGAACTGTAGGTACATAATTCTTCACATACCATCAATGAGTACAGTTAAATTGAAAGCTATTATAAAAGAGAAAATAATGACCGATAATCTGTAGTTGACAGTTTGCGGACCTGCGAACATGCCATAAAAAAACGAGCAGAAATTTTGCATCAACAAGAATATATTTTGTACTCCATTTTTTATTAGATTAGAAAACTAGAAAAAACGTTTCGACATGGTTTTTTGCTAACGTCGAAAATACATTTAGGGGTTGTTGTCATCATGTTAAGTTAGATTAATATAGGGTTAATGCCCCGTACTATCGTTCAAGTTAAAGTTTAGCTTAAAGACCGTTCACATTACATTTTATGAATCTGTGAATGAACTGTTGTACTTCCTTCTTCATTGTTTTCTCGTTTTTATTGCGTGGAGCTCCAAGCAAGTAGAACAACGAACGACACAATTAATCATTTTATTAAGTTCTTGAACTTTCAGGACAACGAAAACGAATCAAGTATTTTTCCTATGCTAACATAATGTACTGGAATATTTTTCTGAGATTTGGAATTACTTTGTAATAATTATGAAATGAAAGAATATTCCGCATTTTTAGCATTTCCCCTCATATGAGCCTTATGCTTCTGCTTGGGACAAGTTGCATCAATTAGCAACAATTAGTGTTGTTAATGAACACTTGGAAAGCATTACGAAGCGTTTTATGAAGTCATTGGTTTCATGGTTTCATGGTTTCATTGAATTTCTTGTACATAGCAAACATGGACGACAATTTTTTTAAATCTTGAATACAAGGATGTGTGTGTACGTCGAAACGTAAACACGATCCTGGGAGCATGCACAACATGAACAAAAAACATGAAGGGTGCATGATTTCTAAAGGATTTATTGTATGTATGATGGATATTTGTATGAATAACTAACCGTGATATGCTTTGCCTTTTGACCTCAAGGCAATTTATGACATTATAAGACACATTATTATTTTCAAGATTCCTTGTTTTGTTGAAAGCATTGAGCTGTAGACGTTACAAATTATTACTTCATTCTTTTTCAACATAAATTTAAGAACGTTGTTTACTTGCGTTTCCTACTGCCTCGCATAAACTAAAGTTCAATTAACGTTGATGTTTTCTATTGAGAAGATGAATTTTTGTAGGTTTATTATGGTTATTGACTAGTGATCAGTGATCACTGATCACTCACATGTCCTGTCATGTCATGATTGTAACTTGTTATTCCTTTCTTCCTTATATAAGAATGAATTAGACATTAGAATATAAACTTTGCTCAAGTTCATAAGATAATTTTCATATATTTAAGAGATATGAAATTTATTTTTGGACTCTTTTTTATGCGTCGCCGATATGACAAAAACTGACTTTCATATTGGCTCAAATGTTAATGTAATCATTGAGTGTGTTCTCTCTGTGTAAATCTTTTTCATTCCTGTCGAGACGGCAAAAGCTAAATATAGAAACAAAATGTCAGCACTTTACCGATATGCAAAGATATTGCTAATAACTTGTCGATTTCTCATGCCCGGCAAACGACCTAGGCCCAAATTTTTTATGATTGCACGATGCCCCCATTGAGAACCTATTTGTAGTAAATGAACTTGTCATACCATTAATAATTCTCGTTTTCTCTAACTGTTCCCCAAGTTCTCATCAATGACAGAGAACATCTTATCATACATGTCGTTCAGTGTCAAACATTAAGTTACAATTAATAATGAAACATAGTTTCAGACTATTCCAGACTAATAATGAACGATTAACCTTCAGAATTGCTTCAGGTCTAAAACTTTATACCAACGTATGGTTTTTTTCATCAAAGGTTCAAACCCAAACCCATACCGTTTTTCGTACGTTTGCGCAATGTGCAATAATCACGATGAATTTTGCACTTTTTCCCATTAGTTCAAATTGCTTTTCTGTTATTAACCTTGCAAATTTTAAGGGTTGATGGTTTGAAATGCACAATTTTATGCCATCCTATGTACTGAATGGAATTTCGTGTTTAACTGCAACAGTACTTAATCATTTTATTGATATGAAAACCTGTAATAACTTTTAAACTTTCAGTGATATTATTAAAGTGTGTAGCCTAAATATCAGAACGGGACCAAGAAATGTAGAGTGGATGGATCATGGTCGTGTAGAAAGTTATGAGGAGCCTCACGCCTCACTGCCTTACATATTGCAAATTTTTGCAATGCTGATGCTGGTCTACTCTTTAAAAAAACGTTGCCCAATTATTTTGGTATAGTTGATGATAGGACCAGATAGAAAAAAAACCTGTTTATTAAAAAGTGAATGTAGGATTGTGTTGACCCAAAAATAATTTTGAGCATTGCATCGGGAAAATATGTAGCTTCCTTCGCCATTTCTTTTCGATGATCTTTCCCAGTCATAAATAGCTCAGTGTCTCGACCTGCGACTTTGCAAATCCCGACTAACCTTCACATGTGCTCGACGAATGGTTACCCATGACTTGTGAGATCTTCAGATTAACATGAATATTTTTAGGTTTTTGTATGTGTCCTATTCGTAAAAATCGTCATTTTTACATGTAACATCAAAATTTAATGAATGAAACTATAGATTCTACTGACAACCACAACTTAAATATTATGATTTTTTGGAAATCCTCAAAACTAATAATAACGCTTTGAATACATTTTACATACCAAATCCCTACAAATAAACAAGAAACTGCATTTAACTTTTAAATTGAGACTATTTTTATGAGCTTGTGACGTTCAAACGTTGGAAGCAGTTTTCATTTTAATTATGTCAAAGGTGTTGTAAAACTTGGTAAACGCTGAAACCGTCGAAGTAATACTAAGTATAGTTATTTTTCAGACTACTTGGTATTTACTGCTGACGTTCATTTTTTGTATTATTCTTCATTTTGCTCGCAAATGTACCGGTTTTAAGCGCAAGTCTCTGGCGTCATCCATGTCGCAGGTGTGTTAATTGAACCCATCTCTACCATTCATTCACGCTCGGTGTTCATTTTGATTCAAGTCTTTCAAGTCTCTAATGGTCTTGTTGTGCTCAAAATGTTTACTACAATTTGCAAATTCCAATGACATGAAAAAATAATAATCATGTAAGCAAAATTAATTAACGTCACGCATTCAACGTTCATTCGCATTTCCAATTAAATTGATGCGAGTATACAAGTATTTGATTGCCAATTAATTGTTAACAATAAATTTCCTTTGAAAACCTAATCTCCAATCTCCAATCGCTTGTCTTTGCCGTACGTAGCTTTTGTTATCGTCGCACTTTACAAAAGTAAGTGTCGACAATTAATTTTGCCGGCTCAAATACATCATCAATGCGGATAATGCGAATTGCATTATTCTTATCTTGACATTACGCGATTTATTTGCATTACGCATCAGTGTTCCTATGTATTAAATATGAAATTCGTTGCTTGGAGATTGTTTAATCAAGAAAGCCACATCTCTTCAGTCAGGGACTCTGTATTGTTTATTGAGAAAATTTTATTTGCTGCTGTTGTTTGATTGACTCAATGTTTGATAAATGATAATATTTATAATGATGGGTCTTTAGCAGGTAAACAAAACTTTTTTTCTCATGAATTCCATTTGCGTAGTATAGTTGCGTAGAAAAACATTTTTTAGCTTCGTTTTTGCATTAGTAGGCAAAATCTCAGTGTCAAATTAGAAGAGTAGAAATTAGAGGTATTGGGATTTCTTAGCATACGACTTTCGACATTAAATGCTTCTATGGTGAAATAATGTTAAGTGCGGAAAAGAGCTAAAGAACCTCCGGCGTCATCGTCACGTAGCATTTAGGTTTGGGTTTGGATCTTTAGGTGCTTGCAACTCTGTGGCCTGGCTATGCTTGCAAAAGCAAAGCAGCACAAATGCACGCACAAGCCTGTTTCCATGCATAAGACTGGGAGCTGGAGTGTACATTTTCTGTCAGTCTTGCGTCAGAAAGCGTTAGAGAATGTTGTGCTCAGTTGGTGGTTGATTTCCCTACTATTCGCATTGAGTCATTTCTGTATTTGATTGTACAAGTTAGTGCATATTTAAAACTTGGTGCAAAATTTAAATATCAGTTTGCCCCGAGGATAACGTGCCACGTCATCATTATAATAGAATCTATAAGCACAATAGTGTGTTAATTTAGCATATTGATAGTTGATAGTACTGTAGTATACTAGGAATTTCCTGATATTTTGACTTCTTTTTGAAACTATTGTTTTGAAAATTCATTGGTCTGATATTTTGACTTGCGTTTATCCCGAATTTTGAGATTTCTCCAACAAACTCAAACGTCCTGAAGAGATTTTGCGTAGTGTTGGAAAGGAAGGCGCAGTGGCCGTGTGAGTGATAGAGAAAACGAGAAAAGCCCGGTTGTTAGGTGTATCAGGGTAGGAAAAGTTAAAGGAAAGTTGGGAGAACTAGGATCTGAAAGTGCAGAAACTGTATTATTCGTGTTATAAAGAGTCGAGTTGGGTTTTGGTTGCTGCAGAGTTTTTTAGGCTCGGGCTTGCTAAGACGAATCGATAATAGTCAACATGCCTGATTTCCGTACATCGGGTGCCCCAGTGCCAATTCCTAATAATCTACGAACAGCCAATGATTCAATCCCAACGAACAACCATACGAACAATTATCATTCTAACAACAAAACCACATTTTCGGAAGGGTCTGAGTCTTGTTCAGGAAGTCCGTATGTTAGTCCCAGTCCCTTCAATCAAAGTAATAGCAGTAGTGCAAGCACGTGGAGAGATATGAACATTCCTGAACGCTACAATCTTCATACCAATAATGAAGATGAAATTGGAATTGACGTTCTTAATTTGGGCGATGACAGAGACTTGGCTCACAGGTACAATTAAAACATTGACATTTCTTATCCAAAATCCCATCTTGGGCGTTCCTCGTTTCAAAATGAAGCTTTAATGCGCACTAAAATAGGCAAGCAGGCTGTTGTGCACTCCAACATGCTATAAATAAGCAATACGCAAATTCGGAAAATGTATTTTTGTTTGAAGGTTTAAAATAAAACACTTTTATATTATGTATTTCTAGGATATTTGTGAACCGAAGTCTTCACCTGGATAAAATTAAGTTTTTTGGATTTGATATGGATTATACCCTTGCTGGTAAGAATGTACCAATATTGAACATTACTAAGTACAATTTATTTCATTCATGCTTATTATGGACTTGTAAATGACAAGTTGTGAAGGAATTGTTGTGCAATTTTTTCCCAGAGCCCCTTTGGGCGGCTTGCATGCAAAGAGATGGAAGCTGAAAATGCTTGTAATTACACGTGTGATTGGAATACCAATTACCATGTATAACGTTCTGTCTTCATTGAACTTTAGTCTAACACCATGTTTTCTGCTATAGTTTACAAGTCTCCACAGTATGAAACATTGGGATTCAATTTGGTAAAGCGTCGCCTTGTGGCTATGGGCTATCCAAACGAGCTTCTTGAATTTGAGTATGATCCATCCTTTCCTATAAGGTAATTGAATTATATACAGAATCCATATAATTTATATTCCAGTATTTTTGTCGTTTGCAAAATAATGACTTGTAATTTAAGTTGTGTTGCTCAAAATGAAGCAAACAACATCCTGTATTTTTGGTTGACGTTCATGTATTATGTTACAATTTTAATGGGTTCGTTGTTATTTTTTTCAGGGGACTTTGGTTTGACACTTATTACGGAAACTTGCTCAAAGTTGACGCTTATGGAAATATTTTGGTGTGCTGTCATGGATTCCGCTTTCTCAAGCCGTAAGCATCTTATTATTTCTGTTTATGTGTAGACTATTTTTTTTACTCCTCTTGAGTCTCTAAGTTTGCAGGATTTGCAGAGCTCGGCATTATTTCATTTCTTTTCATCTCTTTGTTCTCGCTTGTGGCTTGTAGAAAGGTCTTGGTCTTGGTTTTAAATATCAGCAGTCAGGATTATTAGTCAGCATGACGAAAAGTTGTGTTTACGATGCCATTTTTGCGTTGTGCTTTGTGCGTTCATATTTTTATACGGGATTTTACCGCACACCCTTTTGCCTTCAAACCCTCGCAGAAAGTCGTTAGTTTCGCATTACACAACTAGCAGTTGAGTTTTCTGGAGCAAGACGAAAACAAAACCATAAATCAATAGAAATGAAAAAAATAAGACTGGAGGGTTAGATTTCTTAAAATTGTTATTGTTTCGCCCACTATCGCATGAGAAGGAGAACAAACAAAAATTGAAAGCATGATGACATGCTTCATGAATGCATGAATCACGTTAGAACCTCAAGTTCATGTCACTTCAATTATATTTCATGAAAGAGTAATAAACAAGGAATCACACACAAGTGTGTTTTGACATTCAGTCGTTTGGGGAATAGACGTCATTTGAGTTAGTGTTCCTCGAATGTGCAATCAACGTAAGCTGTTAAGGAATTCATTCATTCAACGAAAAACACTTTGACGTTATAATGCTACCATGAAAGGCAAAGCGTTGAAACTGAAAGCAAGTCAAGTCAGAGAACGGGAATGCTTTTATGTATTTCTGTGGTTATTGGTTATCCCTGGTAAACACGAGGACATGTCATTTTGGTCATGTGAAATTAATAGAACTTTGCGCCTATGACACTATATCATTCATATCTTTGTAAACACTGAGCTGTTGGTCATGTCGGATACTTCTATGGACGTAGATTTTTTGCGAAACATCTTTTTGTAAACAAATATCGTCTTGCATGTGGTCTACAATCCTTCTTCAGCAATGGAAGCGAGTGTGTTATAAGAAGTTGACTGCTGTGTCATGGTCAAATTCTTTCGTACTTTCATTTCTCCGTATAGTTTTGACGCGACTTGCTAGTATATGAATAAAAATTAAGAGGTGAGCAGAATTAAAATGAATGACATATTTTTCATTACAGATCTGAAGTTTCCGTCTTGTATCCGAACAAGTTCTTACAATTGGACGAAAATCGCGTTTACGTCCTCAATACACTGTTCAATTTACCGGAGACGTACTTATTTGCGTGTCTTATCGATTTCTTCACAAATTCTCCGAGCAGCTCAATGTAAGTATTAAAATGTTCAAGCTTTGATAATAAAATGCTATGTACTATACATATATTCAAATCACTTGGACTCATTATGATTATGACACTTAAAAGCAATACTTCTTGTTTGTTGGCAGTGATAACACCGGAGTCAAATGTGGAGATTTGTTCATGTCTTACAAATCAATATTTCAGGATGTGCGCAATGCAGTCGATTGGGTGCATGAAAAGGTCTTTATTTTTCAATCTCAAAACATCCACACTCTTCCTTGCAACTAAAAGCACTTAATATATGTTATTCTTATTCTATCTAAATAAACGTTCCAATAGGGTGATTTGAAACTCAAAACTGTGGAGAATATGGAAGAGTATGTGGTCAAAGACGAACGTTTACCCATGCTTTTGGGCAGAATGAGAGAATCTGGTGTTAAGATCTTTCTTCTGACTAATTCAGAATATTGGTACACAGAGAAGATCATGAGTTATCTTTTTGATTTCCCTGACATCTTTGAGGTAAACTTTTTTTCCATGACGTGAGTTGATTGTGCACACTTTGCACTTTGGAGCGAATGTACTAAATAGTTGTTGTTTAAATGCAGAAATCTGAGCACAGAAACTGGAAAACGTATTTTGATTACATTGTGCTAGATGCGCGCAAGCCACTTTTCTTCAAAGAAGGCACAATTTTGCGACAAGTGGACACTAAATCAGGTGCTTTACGCATTGGTTGTCACACTGGTCCATTGCAACAAGGCCATGTCTATTCTGGAGGTTTGTGATTTTTCAATTATTAATGAGTTTCAGCATTGAGATTATTGATGCATGAAAGTTAACTGAAACTCTGGTGTAACTTTGCGTTTCTTTTATGACGAAAGGTTCTTGTGATGTATTCACTGAGCTCATTGGTGCAAGAGGACGAGATGTTTTGTACATTGGGGATCACATTTTTGGTGATATTTTGAAATCCAAGAAGATACGAGGTTGGAGAACCTTTTTGATTGTTCCTGAATTGGTACAGGAACTGCACGTGTGGACTGACAAATGTCAATTGTTCACCAGTTTGCAAAATCTGGATATCATGCTCGGAGAAACATACAAGTACGGTGTTCTTGGTTCCATTCAATTTATAAGTGTCTATAAGTAAGTTCCCAGTATGATTGATTGTTTCCATAATTCAACATCCTGTAGGAACTTGGACAGTAGCACCAAGGAAAAGCCTGACATTTCCAAATTGCGTTCGGCCATCAAGGAAGCAACTCATGAAATGGACTTGTCTTATGGAATGCTTGGAAGTCTATTCCGTTCAGGCTCTCGCCAAACTTTTTTCTCAAGCCAAGTGGTCCGTTATGCTGATTTGTACGCCTCCACGTTTCTGAATTTGATGTACTATCCATTCAGCTACATGTTTCGGGCTCCAGCTATGCTGGTATGTTTTCATATCTAATTTTAGATATTCACATGTATTTCCGGTACTGGAACTGCTATTTCATAGAATACATTTTTTTATATAGATGCCACATGAATCCACTGTTGCTCATGAGCAAAGATTTGTGGCCGATAGCCCGAGCTTCTCTCGTTCGAGATACATCCAAGGTTTTGACACGTACGAAATAAACGACGGAAGCATTGTCGTCTCGAAAGCTAAAGTTATATCGAATGCTAAAACTTTATTGGAAAAGTTCTTTAACTATTTCGAGGATTTAAAACACAAATGTGCTTTAAACGATATTCTCTTTATATATCAGGTGCTTGAAAGAAGCCAAAGCTTACTCCCCCATATTCGTCCAGAGACTCCCCGTAAAGTGACTCATCATCATGATGAAGATGATTCCGAGGAAGAAAGCGACAAATCCGCTTAAAACAACGACAACACAAACAAACCTTGATTTTTAACATTTCCCACAAGATAAGCATTCACATGCTATGAAATAAGTAGTCCGTGCTGGGTCTACTTAATTGGGATTATTTGGAGACAATATTTATATTCAAAACCATTCTACATTCTAACTTTTAGCTCAACTTCATTGTTTTTTTCATTTTTTTCGAGTTGACATTTTTCAAACAGCACACAACAATCTAGGGCTTAAGTAGTATATTTAACAATTATTGGGCAGTACTATTAATACAATATAAGTATTGGGGTTTTCGGGTTTTGCAATGCTAGTATTCGACTTAAAAGGACACGTGTATTTTTATGAGTCGGTCATTTTCCAGTCGTTTACAGTACGTTTTTGATGTTAGATGTTGTTACTACGTACATATGAAGTGAACTGTAATTTGTACAATTTAATCTATTTAGTATGCTGTTTTACAATAATGTATGTTGTGGTATGCTGTTATACAATTTTACATCTTCAAGTCAATCTGCGTTGTTTGTAATTTCAAAGTGTTGTGTGTTGTCGTTGTCGTCCAATTTTATGCATTCATGCAGAGTTTTTAAGTTTTTTTTCATGATAGTGTCACTGCACGTAGGTGAACACTAGCCTAACTACTACTAGATATGTATAGTTTTTTCTTAAATTTTTAAGTATTTTATATAAATACTTATTATTTTTAGCTACTCCCACTTTTTGCAGAAGTCCACCAAACGTTAAAGTAAGAATTTGAATCTTATTTTCGTATGGGATACGTTTGGACTTCTTTTTTTGTTTTAATGTCTAAGTAGTTTCAATTATAGATGAGCAACAATTTTTTGTCACTGGATTGAATAGCCGGACATGATGTGAATATTTGTGTGTTTTTTGTGGTTATTGCGCTTTGCCTAGTTTGCAATCGTGTGTTTTTTAAGTAAGTAGTTGTTATGTTTTGCTAATAATGCAAAAGCCTCACAACTGCTCACTACTCAAAACTATTAAATCGACAGAGAGATTCAATAGATCGTTGTTTCATGTTGAGTGAAATTACGCTTAAAAATACTATTGACAACTACTATAAAGGCATAATTAAATGCTACTAATTTCAAGAATTTTATTGTTAATTAATTATTTATTTGATTTTCATGTACTAGTTTTACAAGCTTGTAATGGTTTATAAGTTGCCAGTGCATGAGTTACGTCTACGTCTTCAGTGTTTTTCTAAAAGAAGATTTTGCATTGAGGCGTCTATACCAGCATGACGCAAATAATACAATACCATTATACTAATATAATATAAAATGTCAATCTGGGTTATACGTTTATTCTTTTGACTTATAATTTATAAATATATTTTATTGGTAAAACTTGTAACTGTAACGCGGTATAAAAAAGGAGTTTTGGAACTGCTTTAGCTTTAAGATTACATTATTTAAATCAACATGATTTTGATTCGGCTTTAATGAAATTATATTAAACTAGTAAATGTTACATTAACGGCATACGAGGAATGCAATAAACAATAAAATGACAAAAAAGTATTTCATTATGAATCCGAGTCAGATTTTTTTAGCATCAGCCAGTTACATATTTCCATTTACGAACAGCGGAAATAGAACGTGTTTGTTGTGATTATATTGTGATTAGACATTAGATTCACAAAGTCATAAATTCAGGATATTCATCCAATGGCGACTGGATTTCTTCAATTATCTTCTCAATGAATTTGAGACTAGCCAAACTTGGAAGAGTATTCTTTGACAAATCTTCTTCAGTAGTCGAAGACCCATTTAATGACGAATCGAGTGAACTATACTGGCTTGACAATACTTCGTCGTGTCCGATTTCACTGGATAATGGTAACGAAGGGTCTCTGCATTCTGTGTATACTGTGAAAGATCCTTTGATACACTGAGCTCGAGTTCTTTGAACAAAATCCAGCAACCATGTGAGATTACGTTCTTCCACTTGTCCCATGTCCATGAGAACAATGTAGCTGAACAAGTCCAAGTCATCTTGTGGATGGATACGACGTAAGAAGCAAATTCGACGGATTTCAAAATCTTGTCGAAGATTCAGATAAACATGACGTGCTCCGGTCCATTCTTTCCAATTTGATATGATTGAAGCGTCCAGGGTTTTGTGAATGCTCTTGTACCCAATGAACAACCAAGTTGACAGTCGTCCGTTGTCAAAGTCGGTATCACTTGCACTTGGTGTTTGTAACCACACGTCTGGAGGTGTAACACATTTTACCTCTTGGTAAATTCCTAATTGGATACACCAAAAAATTGAAATACTTTTTCAACATAGCCTGTTATAAACTAATACGGAATTGTAACAAAATTAAATTAACCTTCATTCATGTATGCATCGTCTTCGTGCAGCATCAGATTGTTGCTACTTTTCATAGACCAGTGAGTCAATGGAAATGGAACTGAAATTTATATTTTAATGCATTTCATTTTCATTTTATAAATATTCATATTTACGTTTATACCCATGTATCGTATATAATACAGAACTCTATACTTGCTTATTCTGAATTCTATTACGCTTCTAAAAAGTGGTTGTTGTATATTAAGAAATCATTTACATTAATTTATATGCAAATGCGGCATGACGGGAGTGCAATTGTCCAAGAACTTGAAGTGATATTTCGAGGTTATGAAGTCTATTTTATTGGATAATAAATTTAAAAAGAAAACTCTTTTTTTAAACCATGAAAAATCATGCGATACCAACAAGCAACTAATATCACCAAGTCACCAGAGCCTATGAAAATAACCCATTAAAGTACTATAATAGTATTTACGGTAATTTTTAGACTAAAAAATTATTGAATGCACTTTTTAAACTATATCTTACGGAACAGAATGTCCGTTATTTAAGTTTCAAAGCTATATTATGGAGATTATAAGTGTGATAAGTGATAAACTAATTGTGACAAAAACATTGGTCTTTACAACCTTTAAGCAGTGACCATTGAGTAATAACAACGCGTGTACGTCAGATGTTCAATTATAATGAGTAGATTTGGATACGCGTAATATAATCATTAATCAATTAATCATTTAATTATGTGTGACGTACAAAGCCTTTTTAAAGGTACTTTGATACACAATAGCTATAAAATTTATTGTACTGACAAAAAGCAAGATGATACCATAATGGAATAATTTTTGTTCTTCAGATGCGTCAACTATATTATGGAGTCACGGTGTATTTGATATGCCATGATTCATGATGAAGTACTTTATAGAAAACATAATAAATAAAGTGCTCGGTAGTTAAAGAGAAAAGCGATATTGAAAGGATACGCGTTAAGAAACTAACAAAAGAAATGGAAATGATTATAACAATTCAGCATCTTCAAAGGTTGACTTTGTCCTCGTTGTTGGAGGTAAGAATGGAAGCTGATTACAGTTGCCTTGATGAAGTGCGAACATGACATCATAGATGAAGGAGACATCCCTGACAAATATGGCACTTATGACGATGATAAATGATAAAGTAAAAAGAGAGTCGTGCATATCCCAACCCTTTTGGATGACCCAATGCTTGAGTTTCTCAGGTTTGCTCTTTAAGCTTAACGACAACGAACAACTCGACTTGTGCAACAATCTCTGAATTGTGAATACCTTGAATGACCTTGTGTAAATCGCAACATGAACAATTTCATAAATGCAATGAGGCATATTATGTGAAGAAAACTACTTAATGAAATTGGTACACAATCATTTCCTACTTTTTCACAAAAGACTGAAATTTACTCAAAAGTTTTCCTGAATGCAAAGAAAACTAAACAAAGTTAACAAGAGGGTGAGCAAAACAAACTGCTATGGGGAGTTTATGTACCTGTTTATAATTCCTTCATAAACCGTGTTCGTGTCCACCTTCATCTTGTACTACTCCTTCATTCACGTAATGACATCCGACACACCTCATTGCATAATACGATCGCTCTACGCTCTTTCAGAATTTGAAGACAAGTTTTTGCATAATACTGAATATTAACTCATCATTTTTATCACTCAATGCATCCTTTTTGACTCATATCATCTCATCGCGTACACTTTACAATTAGGAAGTAGTGATAATGCAAACAATGCATTATTCAAATTCATGAAAACTGACAAACAAGATAGTAAATTAGCAACCAAATTTTCAGCAGATATGAAAAAAGATGAATCTGAAAATCTGCGAGTTAATAAAGTTATTTTAATATTTGCAAGCCGTTGGGCCAATAGAGAAAAAAAGACAGCCTAACCCAAAACAAAAGAGAAAGAAAGCTCAGGTTTATGAATTATATGCTGGTACGGTAAAATACATGAATTGAAAACGCCAAAACGAGAGAAACATTTTAAACGAGCACATCATAGACTAGAAGAATAGAATGATTTGTGACTTTCAAAAGTGCTCAAATCACTACAATCTACGAATTAGTTTTTGGTGGCGAGTGGCGACTACGGGATGACTACCTCATGGGGGAAGTGTGTAATTTTCTATTACAGTTTGATTGACGTGACTGACTCAATTTGCAAACTCACTCTTTGACCTTCATTCACTCTTCATCAAATGGCAAGCCAATATCTTTAGTTCTGATTGCAAAATCCTCTAAAAACAATGTGGAAAACGAAAAATATATACCTTACAGTAAACTTTGCTCTTTGAAAGTTGGTGTTCATGTGTGTAGTGGAACTCAAAATCTGCTCAAGTGAAAAGCCATGTTGCTAATAAAAGTAATGCCTGTTTGTAACCTTGTGATGCTGAGATGACTGAATCGTGAATACAAATATTTCATACCCGTATCTTCTGAAGGAACCAACTTTTAATGTTATTAGACTATCACTCATAAAAAGCGAGAGGGTTGGTGAGGACGCACAGTATCAAAGTGGACAGGACAACTTCAAACTGCGCTTTGAGTTAATTGGGTACAGTTATGGTAATAAAGCAAATATGCAAATGTAAGAGGTTCATTCAGACACAATAATGCACAGAAGTGCTTTTAAAGTGCTCGTCTCCTCGTCTCGTGCCAGACTTTGCGAAAGCTTTACACGTGTCTCACTTGCTAGATTTATGATTCTGAACGAGACTTGGTTTGGTTTAGTCCATAAACATATAATATTTCCTCGCAACTCTTAACGCAGCATCCAATACATCCCACTGCATATTGAGTGCATTAATGCAACAACGACGCCAACTTTAGAATTTGCATTCCATTTAGTTAATACAGATTTAGGCATTACCTACACATTGCATTGAACTGCATTGCCAATGCACAGCAACAAACAACATAGAACAGTATATTATGCATTAGTGCATGCAAAATCATGCATTTCATTCTCAACTGCACGCGCAATTTTGCTACATTTCATTGTCCATTAGTTAG
Source organism: Harlomillsia oculata (assembly GCA_019776145.1). Taxonomy (NCBI): domain Eukaryota; kingdom Metazoa; phylum Arthropoda; class Collembola; order Entomobryomorpha; family Oncopoduridae; genus Harlomillsia; species Harlomillsia oculata. Next base: position 31,908 of record JABASF010000539.1, read on the forward strand.
TAAAGCACTCAGAGACAATTGTTAAAGCACTCCAACTCTTTTTAATTTGCACTTAAGAAGCACAAAAAAATTGAAGTGGAAGTAAGGACACGAGCTCGACAACGCCATTAGCAAACAAGGCAATGAAACTTACATTTTTTTCTTTTATGATAGTAATGGGATAATATAATTGAAATAATACGCATGGCTTTGCTTTTTGTAATAGAACCATTACTATGCGTTCTTTGTCTGTAAACGCTTCCTAAATTAGGAAGTTGAGCCTCACTTGGAAATAAATCTCAGGCCTTACAAAGCACAGATGGATTAGGAGAAGAACTGCATCTTAGCGATTACTTAGGTTTCATATATAATCAACTTCAATATACGAGAATTGACTTCTGGAGAATTTCGAACGCAGTCTTATAAGCATGAATGAGTATTATATTGTTGAATAAGTAGTAGGTACACATTTTGAAGTCTTATAGTATAGTTGTTCCAGTGTGCAAGTGCAAGTGCAGTGAAGAAGCAAGGACCAAATTTGTATATTTGTTCATGGTATGTACATTATTATGAATGACTATGAGACTCGACAGGCGTAAAAGGATGTGTTGTGCAGTTGTGTTGTGGACTCACCTCCTCTTTCCAAACAGCGCAAAAGAAGTCCATTCCGAGATTTGGATGTGAGTTTAACAAGCGGGCTCTGACTGGAATGAGAAGAACACACGTGTCCATGTCGCATCACAGAAAGAACGTGTCTGTGAGTAAGGGTAGAGGAGCTCCGGGTGTCCTCAGCGAAACTTTCTGGAGAATGACTTCGGAACTTGGATTGCCCATTCTTGGGAAAGTTGATCCGACTTGAGGAAGAGGACGAGCAGTGGCAACTGCTATTATCATTATCTGGACTCGGTGACGAGGAATGGGACACGTGTGGGGAATGATCCGAATGAGGATGATGCTCTGTCCTGTTTTCTTGCTCTGGAGAATCATTCCTCGACGACGACAATTGAGATTGACTTGCAAAATTCCCACCAGTCATGAAAGTAATCACAAATAAATCCCCAGAATCCATTGTGCTTATTGTTTCCAGACTGCTGCTTGAAGCTGTCGACATGGACATGTAACTGTCGGAACTGTGTGTGCGCGTACTTGACATGTTAGAGCTTTTGAGAGAGCAGGAAGGAATTTGCATCTGTTTCCGGTCAACTTTTAATAATATGTACTAACGTTTTCACACCCTTCTGTCATCTGTCAACGTGGCCTCATTCTTTCGAATTAAATTCACGGATGGATGGTTTAGTACTTCATCCTGAGCAAAATCAAAATATAGTACAACACTGTGAATTATTACATGTCACACCTCGTCTTATTCAAATACGCATAATAGAATATGAAATCCAAATGCCAAATAGTCTGCTTGTATTCATTGGTTTAGCAGAGACCATATACGTTACTTTAACTTTATGGTTTCACACATTTTTGATGTACCACATTAGAATTTGCTTACAGCATTTCTACTTAACATGCACAGAAAAACTATTTGGTCCTTCTACATTGTATAGTAATTCCGTCATTTCACCCCAAATAGGATCGAAATTTTTCAGTTTTCGACGGCATTTCCCAAGAACACTTTGTGTCAAAACTGGCATAAATACCGTTTTTCAGTTTGTATACATAATTAAGCTTAAAAGCTGCTACTACAGGAATCCACACATGGTGCACACACGAAGATGAAAGGGTGAAACTAATGTGAATTCTCAAAATTCCTTCTGTTATGCATTCTTGCAAAAAAAACACGTTCATTTCAAAAAGTTATTTTCAGTTATTTAGTTCCCTATATGCACTTAACCGTATGATAGTGGTACTACCGACAAATTCAATCCAAAACATAGACGTGCGTTACACACTGAACAATGACATTACAACACAAAATAAATAAGGTGAATAAGTAAGTATTTAATTACCCCGTTTTGCGATCGAGACCTTCAGAGATGCAAAGGAATTTTTACACGGTAGTAATAAATCATAAGTCGGCACAATTCAGAGATCGAGGTTTTAGCAATGAATCGGTACTTACGTTTTTAGAATGATTCACAACTTGAGATTAAGATCTTGCATGTAAACAAGTATACTATAGTTTCTTTGCACACAAGTTATCACGTTGATGGCCAAGATTTGACTGAGGTTGTGTGAGGTGCAGCAAACTGCAACAACCGCAGCTCTCTTCTGCTCAAACTATTGAATTTATTCCATTCCAGTGATGCGGTTACGACGGAACGCAAACGCAAGATAGACGCAACTCACAAAATGAGCTTTCGTCCAATACCAAAGCAAAGCACACATCACCCCAGGGAACAAAGCAATGCAAAATGGGTAGGCAAAGGGTTGCAACTTGCAAGGTGCACGTTTATACATCACATTATATTACAATGTAATTTACATTAGTAATTGTCACGTCCTTTTGTTTGAAATAATGCAATGTTGTCTCATCAAGTTATTTTGGTTTGGTACGATTTTTTGGAAACTTCGTTGATTTACTTTTAACGAATTTGAAAGTGAAAATTGGGAGTCGGAAGCTTTTATGTAACGTGGTTGCATTCTACAAAAACTTTACAAGAGATGAATATAACAGGAAATGGAAACCTTTAACACTGAGCACATGGCCCACGTCGTGTCGGCTTTGTGTGTCCGTCGTCACTATCGGTATTACAAATCATCGTTGAGTCTTCAAGACTGACACGGAGCACACTCGTATGTCGTATGCGTGCATCTGGTAGGACTTTATGATTGTACAAACCGAGAAGAGAACTCCTTCCTTTTATTTTTATAGCTTTCCCGAAACAACATACAAACTACAAGGATATTGGATATAAGAAGAAACGTATACATGACGAAATTGACCATTTCACCATTATTTTTGGTAGATTCTCAACTTCAAGTACATTGTTACGTATAACGGTAATTCAATGACGGGTATAACAGTATAAAAGTGAAAATAAATCTTTTATTAGCACCAAACCAGCAGTTTCCATTTCCATTATAAATTACATACTGTTACAGGTTAGCAAAATATTATTTGACAGCCACAAGACAGGCACTTCTTGGGGACCGACAAGGATTAAACAATTGCACTAAGAACGCATCTTTTATTGATTCCTGAAAGAAAACAACATAATGATATCATCAGTTAAAATTTTGAAATGAAATTTTGATAAACCTGCAGATTTCTTAAGCTAACAAGATGTCAAACCATTTGAAGATTTTAGTGCATGTACTACTTTTTGTGGGTGCGTTAACAGCGGAAATACATGTGTTAAAAAGTAATGGTTTATGGAAAGTTTGGACGCTCCTGTAAATACTAAAAGGAAGGATTGGGTATGGAGAACCTAATATGGCTTCAGTTTGACAAGGTAAATAGTAAAAAGAAGACAGTCTTTGACACCGGAGATGTAAGGCATGGATAAAAAAGGTGCGAAGAAGCGACTTTAGAATGAGACAAGCGGACCACACATCACAAAAATGAATATACCTGCTCAAGGAGATACGCAAGTCGATCAAGAAGAATACATCCTTCCACCAGTGGGGCGAACATAGATCGCAGCAAGAAGTACATGTGAAACGTATCTTTTTGGTCAACAAGCTTTGAGTACATTGTTTCAGCATCCTCATCCGTCACCTAGAGATAAACGAACGACATCGTTACCTCAACTTGTTGAACTTGCTCGTTCCCCCAATGTAGCCTATGAGAGCCTACCGTAACGTACAATTCTGTCAATAAAGGCGATAGGCGATTGTCGCCGAGTTGAAACCGCAAACATTAACATTTAACAGATACACAGAGACACTGTGCTTAGTCAATAGAGCAGAAAGTTTATCTTTGCTTGCTCGCAAATTTCAAGGCAGTCAATTAGCAATTTCGTTTCCCTCACAGTCCTTGCCATAAACAAACAAAATTTATGCTAGGTTGGATACATTAACTGGAATTCCTATTTAGTTACACCAGATGAGTGATAGAGATATGCGTATAAAAAAGTAATAAATACGATAAGTATAGTAGAAATTCTTTTACAACTTGTGTGTATTGTGCGTATGCGTCAAAAGTCTATGAAATTTATATCATTATCATACTAACAGAACAGTTTTTTCAACACGTTTCGTTTCAAAAATACACATGTAGAGACGGAATTCAAATCTAAAATACTTACGTGAACGTCCGATAAACCGAGGCGATCCCAAGCCAAGCGGGTATATTCTACAAATGTGTCGCATTTTCCCCCAATTCTTCCTACATTTGTTTCGATATTTGTATGCCCTAATTTACTCTTGATCAACATTTGGAGAACCACACGAAAGAACAGTGATTCCGGTAATGACGAGGCCTAAAAATGACAAAAACTTAATTTAGTTAATGTAAATAACAAAAACTGCATGAGAGGCATGAAATATGACATCATTGGATAACCCGAGATTTCCATGTCATTTCATCAACGTATACAGAAGTTGATGTTCTTATTAAACAATCAGGTAGCCACATTGCAAAAATGAACAATGCAGCTTATTTTTGAAGGTGACATGTGCATAAAAAGAAAAACTTTGCTGGGAACGTTTCTACAAACTATATGATTTTCTTGTGTCACATTTTCATTGTTATTAACACTGTAACATAGTAATAATGTTAAGTTTGTATGCTAAAAAGGTGCACAATGAAATATGAAAATGCCATGCCTTGATGACCACTTAACAAGTACTCTAAAAAAGCCTTCCCGATCCCATTGCATTCAGCGGTCAGCTACTTATGATTAAAATGTTTACTCCTTTAGATTAACTCACAATGTAGTCGTCTTTGGTTTCAATAAGATCCAGACGGTGAAACATTCCAATTATTGTTCAAGCACCACTTTTGTATAAGTTATTAAATTAATAATTCCATAAATTGCAGTAACACGAACCTGATTTTCAGTTCTTATTCTATGCAAAGATTGTGCAGATAGCATGCGAGCATTGCGACCCAAATAAAATGTGTTTTCTGAATGGCTTCTTTGAAGGAAGTTGGATACTGGAAACCCGTCCACAAACTCTTCATTTTCCGAGTGACGACAATCGCTGTGGCAGCCTTCCTTTTCATGCAAAAGGTGGAAACAACATGGGACGTTGCACAAGAATTTTGCATTGTCGTTACTCGAAAATATTCGAAGAGCATCCGTCCCGAGCGTACCACACGTATGCAATCCAACAATCCCGAATTTGACGTCCATGTCCTCATCATCAAAAGTGTGTTTCAACAAGTGCACCAAATCTGTGTCGTGATTTACATGTAAGGTCAAGGTCTTCAGTAAGTCCTCATTTCCAATATCAACTTCAGTCGTATCAGCGTCAGCCACGCTATTAGCCACAGGTACATGATTCTTGGATTTCCAATGTTTTCCTCTTTTTGTTGCCATTCCACCGATATCTCGTTCTTGAGCTCGCCGTATTAATTGCTGCCATGATTTCTAAATAAGAACACATTTCACCATCAAAATACAAAAATATAGCGTAGTGCTATTCCAAAAAACTTGCAAAGTTAATAACTATAAGCATATGAAGTGATAAATTATTAATACCTGCAATTTTTTTGAACGTGTTCCACAGCCCATCGTATTTGTTTCCGACGAATCAATAGCTAGAACACGGTAATTATAAAGAAACGACAGGAAGGAGCTCAGGTATCCTTTCCCACTTCCAACATCAATCAATTTTAATGGTCTTCTTCGTTCATCTCCTTTTGAAATGCTACATTCTAATTTGGAGATAAAATCACTCATTTCCTGGACTTCATGCATTTTTTTGTCCGACATGAATTGATCCAAGTGACCAAGTATTGAGTGTGTAGAAGCCTTCAATAGCAAACATCCGTTGATTTCCACTTCACCTGGTTGAGTGGTCAATCTTTGAATGACAAGTAAACAATGCCGGATAGTTCCAATTAATTCTTCAAGGTTTAAAGAATCACTGTCCACACGGGAATAGTTCACGGATTCAGATTCCTTAATCCAGTTCTCATTCGACAGATTGCCAATTTGTTCTAATAGCACGCTAGAAGTTTTCGATTCCAAATCTCGACGAAGCCCTTCCGGTAACATGCAACGCCAATGCTGGTCAACAAAGAAATCCACTAAATGTGCATTCAAGAAATGTTTCATTGTTTGCAAAAATTCGCAGAGTTCGCTGAGAGCTTCGTAAACATTTTCCCGTTTTCTTTCCATTTTCTAAGTTTCCAAAATAACAGTAATCAAAAATATAGAACATCAATTTTAATTATTTCATGACAAAATCACAATAAAAAAACACAAGACCTCACTTTAAACAAAATGTAAAATCTGTTTCCAGAATCCAAACGGATTCTTTCAATTCAATTCAAAATTGATGAAAATTGTAATAGGTACACTACAATTCTTTCCATCTTCCTTCATGTTTATGATGATGACGATGAGTAAACTTTATTTTTGAACTAGTTGTAACTTGTAAGTTGTAAACAAGAATCAAAAA